>JAOXYF010000025.1:1844729-1858983 GCA_028565775.1 Sternarchorhynchus goeldii
TGTATGTGTATATATATATATATATATATATATATATATATATATGGTATTTTTATGGTAGGTAAGAGTAAACACTTCCTAATGCTTCCTGTAAGGATGACTACACAGTAAAAGTCCTTCATATTATTCTGCCTTACATCATTAATTAAAACAACATTCAGAAAAATCAAATTTATTATTTTAAAGATTATCTTTAAATTCACACATCAAACACTGCGCATGATTTTTATTTGTTTTTTTAAACATCTTGATGGCTCTTGGTATTTTAAACATCAGGACCTCTGCTCTTTCTCTGATGAGGTTGACATGCTCACTGAGAACTAGCCTGGTTTGGTCAGAGCTTGAGGCCCAGCTGGGCTGTCTTAACTGGCTAAATCTTCACATTTTTCCTGCTGTCAGTGTAAACTATGTAATTAGAATATGTCTTACATTGGTGGTACAATATCATGCATTTTGACAAGGGGGCACTCAGAAAATTCTGTTGGATACCTAAGTATCTTTAATTAAACAGTTTTTTAGCTCTTGGGTATTTCTTTCCTCTGCAAGTTCAAAGAGTGTGGTTTGACCCATGTGCTAAAAGTTTGTATCAGTTGTCTGCGGGGATGTTTGACTTGGCCCTCCAAGTATGCAATGTAAAATTGTCTTGTTTAAAAGCTGGTTTGTTTACTGTTCATTCTCCCCCCTCTCTCTCACTCTCCCACATATGTGCACCATGAGTTTTTGGGATATAATCTCCCCGAGGATTTCCTCTGCCCTTGCTTTCGTGAACTTCATATTGCTATCAGAGTTTACATTCAAAACAACAGCTGTAGAAAATTCACATTTGCTTTGCCAAAATGATGTCTGTTTCTCTGATGTGTGTTAATTTTGTAACCACATACTAAGAATTATATTTAATGATAACCATATACATATGTAATATTTTAATCTGAACTGTCCTCAAACTAAACATTTTATTTTAGGTTCTATGAGGCATTGATTTTGTTAGCCAGACATCAAGTCATTTTCTGAAAGGAAATCTTTTATAACAAGTATAGAACATATGTAACATAACTTTTTGGCTTCACTATGGTTTGTATAATGTGTACGTCTTGGTACATTGCTGAGTTTTGAGAGACAAGGTTGTCGTGGGGAGCAGGGTGTGATGCAGCTTGTATCCCCACTTCTAAGATATTGGATATTTATCCAGTGAAGTGGTGAATTTTCATTCTGTTCTTTGTGAAGATACTTTTTTTGTGTTTTGGTGACGTATTGCCTTCATCTGGATGGATGGATGGATGGATGGATGGATGGATGGGTGGGTTTCAGAAAAGTAGCAAAGTTATATAACTCGTATAAATGGAATGAATGAACGAACGAGTTAAAAAAAATTGAACAAATTTTACCACTGTATCTATTTCCTCAACATAAAGGGTGTCTTATATACGCTTCAGTGAGTATGTCCAGCTGAGCAAACTGAACAGATTTTTCCCATTCTGGGTGTAAAATTCACTGCAATTTACAGTTATTTAAATGTAAACATTACCTCCCACACCCGCTTCCTTGCATGTCGTGGACCACTTTTCACGGCATACACAGCAAACTGCTCGGCGAGATCCTCCCTCTCACCTCTTTGTATCCGTTATGTGCTAATTAATGGTCGCTTTGGGCTCAGAGTTAAAACTGTGCTGAAATGGAACAATGCTTTATCGTGCCCCTGTGCAGCGTTTAAGTGAGCTGAAGTGATGACCGTGTTTCCAGTCGTTCCAAAATGCACAAAAAGACATTTTGCATCCTTTTAAATATTAGGATGTCCTTACTTTCTAAAAGACATACAAATGTGGATATTATTATGATCCTGCTTGTAATTTTTCTCAGCGTGTGTCAGATTGGAGAGGAGGGCAGTGGTATTTCTGTTGTATACACGATTGCGCCCAGTGGTAGTGGGAACATCTGTTTTGTGCTTGTTGTTCCTCTTGGCTGCTTTTCAATTGGATTTCCTCAAGCAGGTCCAAGAGCTGTCACCTCTGCCAGGCTCTGTTAGCTATCACTGCTGGCCCCTACATTAAGTAGGTGTTTCAGGGCTAAGTTAATAACTCTCCCCTCCTCCCCTGACTTGCCTCTCCGGTGGTGCACCTCAGCTCTGCCCTGCTCCTCTCCTGTCCTCAAGACTGGGTGGCCCATGGATATCCTCCATTCTTCTCACTTCTAGCTGGATGCGCGCGCGCGCGTGTGCGTGTGTGTTCTTACACAGGCAGGTTGTGGTGTAAGGGTGGACCTTGTTCACTTTCTGCAGTTTCTTTGTGCCTGCTCTCTCTCTTTTTCTTTCTCTCTCTCTCTCTCTCTCTCTCTCTCTCTCTCTTGTTTGCCAACTCTCTGTTTCTCTTTCCCTCTTCCTCCCATCTGAGTTGACCAGCTCTCTTAATTTAAACAAACACTGTGCTGTGTATGACTATCATGTTTGCAATGGATAAAACAAAACAAAACCGAAACAAAACTGAACTCACCCATCTGTTAGGGTGACGCTTACAGTTTAAAACACAAAACTCAAACTGATCACTGGAAATAAAATCATTTCGACACATCAGCATTTTTAACATTATTACCAAATGTTACACCATTGTTACTAATCTTTTAAGACAACAAATGATCCCGATGTAAAATTAAATAATGGACTGATTTTTGGAACACTTAATTTGGCAATGGCCATTTTTAAAGGCAGATTGTGTTTTTGTATTTTTCAATATTGTCACCAAATAATATTCTAAGATTCCAGTTGTACGTCTAGTGTATCATATTAAACCGTATAATGCTGTATAATATGCAATTACACATTAACACTATCCTTAAGTGTGTGAAGCTAAACCTAATTAAAATTTGTGCTCATTTTAAAAGATGCTGTTGGATTCAGGCCTTAGAACAGGGCACATCAACAAATCCGAGTTCATTTATTGTTCTGCGTAGCCCTGAAGCAAAACACTGAGACTGATTCTGTGTAGAAAGCATCAGGTATAGTAGCAAAAAGTGATTTATTTATTTTTTTTTCCCCTCGCGTTTTGGTTTTTGTTGTTTTTTCTAAGGGCTTTTGGGAACTTTTTTGTCTTTTATTACAACCGCAAATGTAAAGCTCATCCTGCTCCCAAATGGAAAAATCCAGGTTCTCAACTCTGTAGTGATTGATATGTCAAACTTCAGTTTAATAGAAAGAGACATGTGTCTGTTTTGTGTGCATAACTTCACAATGATTATAATAAAAACGAAAGTCCAAGCCATCAGATATTCAGCGAGCTATGCAGCGCTCAATTAATGTTTGCTGAAGCACCACATTAGCCGTGCATGTTTGATAACCTTGGAAATACATTCCAAGCTTTTTTAGGCACAGCGAGGGTACTGAAAGCCATTAGAATTTTATTTTTGTACTGTGTTTAATTATTGTTTTTGTACTATTTGTCCATTCAAAAATCAAAGAGTCAGATCTGGCTAAAGCCATCCCCTAGATATCTCCTTGGCTTTAGATATCTGAACTTATTTTAAGAGAAATCATTTTAAAATAAAGAACTCATTTTGAGTTATGTTGGATATTAAGGTTTCTAACCCAAGCAGCAAAAAAAAACGCCTTGTAGTTTGACATTGATTTGTACATTTATAAAAGCCTTTATTCACACATTCTCCCTCGCACACACACACATGTAGACAACACACGGATACGTGCGTACACGCCCACCCCCACCAACTCTAATAACACACCAGCTGTTACCGTGAGAGAGAGCGAGTTATAGAGAGTTGTACTGAGTGTTATTTAGAGTCCCCTGTTTAAAGTTGCCCCGAGTCTAACCCTTCCCTAGCCTTCAACTGCTGCGTGAAATCACAAGCACACCACGCACACCTGATACTCTCTGTGTGTCATCATCAAAGCTATGGGCACTATTTTCAAAATTGAAAAATTGGTTCCAAACCGAAATAACAGAAGGGTGCTCCAACTCGAATGGTCCTCATTTTAAGAAGGTGTTTTTAATGGGTGAATTAGTTAGGATATTTTAGATGCTGTTCAGCTTGCCTGCGTAGAAGCCATATGCAAAGAATCAAGATTATGTAGCACTGAGGTTTTTTGTTTTGAAATAATAAAAGAAATATCGGAGAATTCATAGTCTCTCGTGCCTTGTGACGGCTCTTTGTCTCTCCGTCCCTTTATCCGGTCAGCTCCATTTGCTCCTGAAGTGATGTCGCAAGGCATCATAACCACTCAGGAGACAGAAAGCTGTCCTATGCTCTTCCCTTTGCCCAGAGACTGTGACTCTTTAATCATAGTTTTCATTTCAGTACATTGAAATTTCTGTTACCAAGGACAACGTCATAAATAAAGGGGTTTGTGAGGATTTTTACCTGCTCGCTGTCCAACTTTTCGTGCATTAGAGGAGAGAAAGAAAGGGGGGAAAAAAAAAGAGATGAGGTGGTCATCTGTGAAAATTTATTATCATTTATTACATTGGGGCAGAAGAAAGGAAGTAAGTAAAAGCTTGAAGTCACACATCCATAAAAACAGGGAAGAGGCATTCCTAAATGAAAAGCAAAAGTCAATTTCTGTATCTTGTCTTACTGTAATGAGGAGGAAGAGACCTTGCTCGTTGTAGTGTGTGGTACGTTCACTCTCTGTTCACTCGAAAAGAGCATTGCTCACCTCTGATGCATGGGTCAGATTTGATAAGAATTTGTCTGGGCACCATAGAGCAAGAAAACTGGATTGTAGAGCGGATGATTGAACAACGGCAACAGAAGACGCTGTGATCTAGTTCTGCCTTTGTTTTTGTCAGGATTTTGGTTTAGTTTTTGTTCGTTTGTTTGTTTGTTTTAGCAGGTAACATTACCAGTCAGGTGTTGTCAACACTTTAAGAGCCATCTGTGATTTTGAGGAATACTTTCATTAAATTCTCCCTGCTACTGGCACTGCATGACACTTGATTATTTAAATGAAACAAAGTCCTCACCTTCATTGTTCTACACTGCAGTCTCAAGGGTGCTTGTTTTCAGCGCTCACTGAAATCGACTTTATAAACCATGTAGTTGTATCCTAATTAATTTAGTCGGTCATGAATTTATGCACATTGTTTGATGTATAGTAATACTTTGAAAGCAACACTGCCAATCTGTTGCATACCTTCTGACCATTTTACTGCAGAGTTCAAAAGAAAGTGTCTAAAGAAATAAATGCATTTACATATGTTCCATTTTCATGTTTATTTTTCACTGGAGATTAATTCATTAACAATTCATTAATTCATTTTAAATAATCCACCATCAGTGTTTTGATGCCATTTATTTTTAACTTAGTTATATTCTAATTGGCCTGGGTTTTTTTAATAAAATGTTAAGGATGTTTTTCTCGCTTTGTTCAATACACACCAAGATATTCACAAATAAGAATCATGATCAAAACCATGGTAATTAATTTGCAGTGCTAAATAGGACATTGTAAACCTAAGGCAAAACAATAGATTATGCATATTGTAAATGACCACCCACTGTCCACCACCTGCTGGTACTCCCACTGCTATTCTGGTACAGTTTTAAATACATACACCAAAGTAGATACCATGTAGTTGGTAATAATAGCAAATGGACTTGTTACCCTGCCATTAGGAGGTATAGGTGATAACGTATGAGATTAGTTAATCGATGAGGAACAATAAAAATAAAATAAATAACAAAATGATTGAAAGAGAAGCTACAGCGAATTATACCAATTAAATCTGTTGAGACACTGTGGCATCTGTGGCATCCAGTAGTGGATGAGTTTGTGACGTGTGAGGATTCGTTCCTAAACTGTAACATTGATGAAACTAAAGGGATGGCGATTGATCTTAGGTGAGACACTAAGGACATTTAACTCTACAATAATCAATGGCCGCTACAGCTACAAGAACAGCTACAAGAACAACTACAAGAACAGCTACAAGAACAACTACAAGAACAGCTACAAGAACAGATACAAGAACAACTACAAATGCCTTATACAGTAATTGTTAAGTTGTGTTTTTATCAAAACACAAACAAAATCTTGAAGAAATGTTTGTGTGTGTGTGGGTGTGTATTTACTTATTTATTTATTTAGGAAAGTCAGCAACTCTCACGTGTGCGCCAAGCTTACAACTGTATTTTACAAGTCTTTTATTGGATCAGTTTTGACACTTTGAATCTTTTCAGCAGTATTGTTAAAGCTAGCAGTCAGATTGTGGGACACCGTTAAGTTTCCTTATTATAACTTTCAGAAGCGCACACACACACATACACACACACACAAGGCTGAATAATGATTATATCATTACAGTCATTACAATTGCCACTCTTTCTATCAGACTCCCAAAGATATGCAGTTACAGATTTAAAAACTCTTTTATCCCTTTGTGCAGTTGTGTTGTTGAGGGGCAAGTAAATGTAACCTGTCTCATACTTAATACAGTTTTATTGTTGCATAGTGTGGTTGTAAGAATGACTGCTGTAAATCAATTTTCTCCTTGAGAGATGATAATAAAGACTGAATTGAGCTCAACTAGTCCCTGGCTGGGCATCCATTGGACTACAGCCAGTGCATACTCAGTGCAGTTATATTGGTCATTTTCTCATTTGTCTACCAACTCAGTGATTATTTGGGTGCCTGTGTAGTGGTCATCACCATAATTATGACATTAAACTGCAGTGTGTGGCTAATAGATTGAGAACATGGAGGTAAAATGTTTACTGCAACTCATGTTGAACATTGACTACCCTTACTAATTCAGTTTTCTAACCAAGGATTCATTTACATATTGCCATAGTTAAAACCACTGATCTGAATACTGCAAACTGCAAAGTAGGAGTTTGGCTAAATGGAGTGAAGGGGGTAGAACTTGTGCATTTGGAGCGCCTCACCATCGGACCGTCAGTGGTGATGCATCAAGCTCTAGCGCTGGTAAACTGGATGTTTCAAATTTTTGTTTGACTGATGGTTGGTTCCTGCCATTTTAGTAGACGTGTCATAAGTGTGGAATGGTTTGTTTTGATAAAAAAAAACACCCCCCCCCAAAGTATTGCACTGCATTCTGCAGATATGGTACATATGAAGCAGATTTACCTTTAATGTTGGTCCTCTGAGGGGCCTTTTTTTCGTTTTATTGAGCAACCGGTAAAATGTCTTCAGAAGTTTGCAATGTGTCTTGATGTACTGGTAAAAATGTTCCATACCAACCCCAAAAGTGTTCCTTTGTCAGTTCTGTCCTTTCTCCAACTCTTTGAACCTCAGGCCTGCGCTGAAGAGGAAGGTGAAAGCATGTCTAGAACATTCAATAAGCACAATGCTAGAAATAATGAAAAAGTGCCATTTTTTCGTCACCATATGTGCCCTTAGTCCTCACCCAAGGGCATCCCATTCATGCTTCTTTCAGCATCGGCCATAGTATTTGTGTGGACTTGAAATAGTTTTTTTTATTTTTTTATTTTTCTTACATTCATTATTCTATCATACCACTTGTGCTGATTGTTCTTCATTAGCTGTGCCCTACCTAGCCAGCGTTTTGTCTCCTCCTATGCCTTTGCCTGCTGCGTGGTTCTGGGTATTGAACGCGGGCACTTAAGGCAGAAATATGTGAGCCCCACAAAGCTAGAGAAAACCTTGGGTTAAGATCCTCAATTGGGCTGCCTCTGAAACACAGTCATTCTCCAGCTTTTCCAGGCCTCCCCTCAGACATAGAAAGCACATGTACGTTTCGTTTTACTTGTGCCCGTACCAGTGTGTGTCAGCACACGTGCCTAACGTAACCAGCTTTTTGTGTTTCCTGTCTCATTGCTTCCTCAATGAAATGAAAGAAAAAAGAAAACATCCCTAACGACATCTTTCTTCCCCCCCCCCCCTCCCCCTTTTCTTTCTGTTTTCTCTTTTCGCAGGGTCTCTTCATCTTTCTGATATATGGCGTGTACAACACGGAGGTAAGTCTGCAGTGTGTCTCAAGGCTGACTGAGTGAGTGAGAGAAATGACAAGTTTCTGATGGCTCCCCACCAGTGAGATGGGGGGGGGGGGGTCAAAGTGGATGTCGTCAATTTTTTTCTCCCCCCTCTTTTTTTCTTTCTTTCTTTTTTTTTGAACATGCACGTCCCCCTGCCCTTCATGCTTGGTCTAACTTATATGCATCCAGGCCGCCATTAACCACTGACACGCAGGGTAAAGAGCTAGTCATTCCTCACCCACATTGGCTAATATTTCACTGCCTCTTTAAGTTTTTAAACTCATGGTCCTCCATTTAACATTCTGACATTAGAGCCCTGCTGGACCGCCATGTCTTTGCTGAAAGTCCAGGATGAAAAACAGAATATATGCAGGACAGCAGCTTAGATACCGCAGGGTCATCGCCCAAAAATGGTTATTACCATTTAGATGCTCTTTCAGAGGGAAAAATATTGGTAAAATATAAGTTTAATGGATGAGGGTTATTTTGAATAAACATTCTCGAAATGGTCCTCTCTAAATTCTAATAAAAACATGAATAAAATAAACATGGGAGAGCATAATCGAGAACTTGTGATAATGTACCCACTGGTGATAGATCATTTTGGATGTTTTTGGATGTATTTTACACCTAAAAACTTTGGAATAACTTTTGTTTTGTTCAGTAGCAACTTATTCAGTAGATTTAAACAATACTAGTGATATTTCAAATATTTTGAGGACGCTGTAGTTCCGTTTTACTATAATATTAGATTTGCAGAAATGTTTTGTTAATGTATTTGCTATGAAATCAGTTGTATTTATTATAAGTTCAATAAGTTCAATTTTGAATCATCAGCAGATCTGTTTGCAATTCATTTTTTTCTTGTATTTCTTCTTTCTGCTTTCTTTTTCTTACCACTTCCTACAAATAACTTGAAATCTATGAATTTGCATCTATGAAGAACTGCCATCATATGGAATCATTTACATCTTTTTGCAATTAACAATTTAATTGGGTTCAAACTTTTGAGTGCCAGTCTCAAACTTTTTCTCAGTAGTGTATATGATGTAGTAGTGGAAATTCTCATCATTTGTCTTCAGTATAAATGAAATAAACGGCACATATTTTTGTATTCAAATTCGCATATAAGGTACGTCCTGGATTTTAAAAATGTTCATATTTAAACATTAATTTTCTATAGAGATTTTCCTTACTCAATCAGCCTGTTTTGAGATAGTGAAAGAATATTCTCATTGAAGGGGGCTCTCATGCGCTGTTTGTACAGCTTAGAGTATGTGGGCAAGGTTACAGCCACCTGGGTATAGACCTCCACCCTTCACCACCTCCACCCTGGCACTGTCTGAGTGCCTCAGCCTTTTGTCTTCCTTTGCTCGTACCTTTATACCGTCCATAAAGGAGGTGTGAGGAGGTGGCCCTGATTCAGAGGCCCTGCACTGGCGTAGCCGAGTCTCGCCGCTGACCCGCTCCGCATTGTAAAATAAATCATCGCTGCATTCTTGCTTAAGTGGCTTTTTTAGTGCTGCGGAATCTATTTTCCAACTCCCAGCTCTCCTTGACCTCAGGTCTTCACAATTTGTGAGCAACCCATGTTTGCTTTATGCATTTTTCAAAGGAGGTTTTGTAAATATAATCTTTGCTTTTTTTTCTTTTCTTCTTCTAGTTCTTGACTTTTTTTTTTATACCATTTTTTTCTCTTTATGCAGTTGAGTTGAAGGTGTGACAAGAAACACTGGCAGATTAAGTTTCACCTCCTGACACGGCAAAGGAAAATCATCCTTTAATAGAAAAATTACACAAAAATGAGGAGAAGTCAAAGTTTTAGCATATGAAAATTCAGCTAATTAGAGAACAGAAGTGAGAGGCCAACAGGAAAGGCTGTGCTGTCTGCTCTCATTCACGAACACTTCTATACATTTTCACAGGCCATAACATTTGTTTCATCCATCCATAGACTCCGTTATGTGCAAAATGTGGACTCTTTTGGTGGATTATTGTTGAATACAAGTGAGAAAGACATTACACGGCCATCATATTAATAACGTGCTGTTTCCTTGATGAGAGTAAAAACGCACTTAAGAAAGGATTCATTTCCCTGAACATGTTGTAGTATTAGGTATTTTAGTAGAGTTGCAGCAAAACGTGTTAGAATTGGTTTGATACAGTATCTGGATTCCTTTCTTTGTGTTGTTTGTGTGATTCAAGTCAACAAATTAAAATGAGGCTGAAGCATTTGCTCTAAATGCAAGAGATTTAAATGAGATTTAAAAGAGATTTAAATGAGATTTCCACGGCTGCTCACCTGTTTAGTCTCTTCTCTGATGGCCTCAATTTTATTTGTCTTCATTACAAGAATTTCTGCAGGTGTTACCATTCGAATCATTTTCATATGGAAATGATACGTAACACATTTTTACACAGAAATGGTGAATTGCATCAGTATTAAACCTTGAGAGAATGGCAGCCAAGCGTCTCCTTAGTTACTTCAAGCTGTCTACTAAGCAGTCCAGTTTCTGGAGTATGTCCTCTCTACTTCACTTCCTGCGATTTCCTTCTGAAATAAATTGATTTGATTTCCCAGATTCATTCATTAAGGCTACAGTGCACTTTGGGCATTTCAAATCATAACTCACTTGGAGGTGAGGGGGAGTTGGGGGGGGGGGGGGGTAGAATCTAAATCTGACATATTACTATTGACTGAGAGTTGTCAAAGGTGCTTTTTCATTAGCCCTGTCAGTACCTACAATAATGTCTATGCAAAACATGCCCTTGTGTGTATATCTGTGTGGCAGCATCATTTATGACAATGCCAGGATCTAATGAAGTCATAAGGCTTAATCACTAGGGTGCGTCCTAGACACATGGCAGCCTGGATCAGGGGGAAAATGCTGCTTATTTCTGCTAGGTGATGTCAGCTGCACTGGGATAAAATCCTACAGCAGGGATCGTGCTCTAGTGGTGCCAACAGAGATCTACCTTCTACAGAGATCTACTTCTACAGTTTAGTTTTATTTAAGATAACACGCTTGGTGCAGCTGGTTAGAATTGTCGTAAGCCTTTATTTGGCTGAACCAGCTTGGCTGGATCAGGGCTGGATCTAAACTTTGTAGATGAGTCATTCTTCAGTAAAGGGGCTTGACAGTACTGATTTACATAGTAAGCCATTTCTTATTAAACGGAGCATTTTAATACTGGATACTGAGAGAAAAAGGTTCTGATATTCCTGATAATAGAATGTAATAATGAATTAAATATAGAATTCATATTTTTATTGATTCTAATTTTGTTTCATCAGTAAAACATTTTCAATTTTGAAACTGAAACACTGTCTAAACATTTGTCTATTCTAAACTATCATAGTATAGAATAGTACCATCAGTAATATTCTAAGTTATGTTTTGATACTTGACGTAGTACAGTTTGTAGTATAGGGATGTACCTATATTAAATTTCTGGCGGCATTAAACAATATTTTCATGACCTATAATAACTTGTATTAATATCATTAGATTTTTAAAGATAAAGTATAAATATGCATGACGACATGAATTTCTAATTTGGTAATAACTCAGTTATTCAGTTTGAGACTGAAATGTTTTCCTTGCACAGACGCAAGTGTATCTTAATGTGTAATGGACGTGTTATTACACCTTCCACAAGCATTAAAGCCGCATTGGGATTCAGAGTGACGTTCTGCCAACACTGATGTTATCGTGCATCCTTAGCTGCATGTCATTCCACGTGCTCTTTCACACGCACTCCCCTGATCTCACGCGGTCCCAGATGCAATCTGTTCTGCAAGTTCTCTCCTTTCTCTTCCCCTGCTTGCGCCGTGACGTTCCTGGATGAGACAGGTGCTGTCCTTACTTTAGCACATCCGTGCGTGTCACTCTCAGGACCTGTAACCTATGACGAGCGGGGATGTTTCAGTCTCGTCCAGGACACGACTGTTTGGTTTGTGCGTAACTTTCGTGGTGGTGGTGATGGTTGGGGGGGGGGGGTGCTGGTGGTGGTGGTGGTGGTGGTGGGGTTGCTTTTAAACATGTGCTGGTGTTGAGTCTTGTTTTTCTCTTACAGATACGCAACACAGTCAAGAGGATCAAAGAGAGGAGAAAAGCTCAGAATTTCTCGGTAATATGCAGCATTTATACATTTGATATCATGATTATTAAAGCATACATAGCCTCATTCTTAATTATGTATATATATATATATATATATATATATATATGTGTGTGTGTGTGTGTGTGTGTGTGTATATTTGTGTTTCCTCACATGCTCTCTAACCCACTCTGTCCACCTCATTCCCAAGAATGTCAGCTGGCAGCCCAGGGTTACAAGTTTCTAATCCTGCACAAGCTTGTCCCTTGATATTAAACTGTCAGCTCAGTATTTATATGTAGGGCCGCTGTTCCTGAAGATCACTTAGCTTCTGCAAAGCGGTTTAAAAGTAGTTAATAGCCCCGGCCCCTCACCCTTCTATGCCTCTCTTACACATACACACACACACACACACACTCTTCCGCACACATGCTCCCACACTCAACGCTCTTCCCTTCAGCTCCGCTCCACCACTGCAACTTGTCCCCTTATGAATGATCATATTAACTCTCCTCCAGGCTTGTCATGGTTTATGGCCGACGGCAGTTTGCCCCTTTCAGCTTCGCAGTGCCACCTGGTCATTGAGAGCCGAATGAGACCATTTCTAAAGGTAGATTGATTTTAGAGTATGGCCCCCTCCCTCTTCCCTTTGACCCAAGCTGCCCACACCCCCCAGGCCCAATACTGTTAAGCCTCAAACTAGTAAAAAAAAAAACGACCACAGGCCCAAACACAAGTTGTAGGTAGTGGCTGATATATACTGTCACAGGCTGTATTAGTGGTGAAATCTTTTCGTGCTCTCACAATTTTCCAATTTCCCAAGACCATGCGATGGGAGGTGACAGCTAGTGATGGCTCTTTAGCTAATGCCTAGTCTATAGCAATATAAGAACATTTACTGCTTTTTACTGCACCAGATCACAGTGTGCTCCTTTGGTGCTACTGTAGATTAGTTGATGAGCAGCTACACTAATTATTTCTAAGGTAATACTTATTCTGGGGCTTCTGAAGGTGGGGTTTTTAGTTATTCTTGCACTAGATCAATTAAAGCATTTTAGGCCATAATTAAAATGCTAAATGCAGTTACCCTGTCTTAGCTGTATGCAGTATTCTGCAGAATTAAGTACTGATTAGCTGCTGAATAATTGATCAGGCAGTCTCCTCCTCCAACTTGTACTAGTTTCACCTCTTGGACTCTTGTGTTTTTTTTCCTCCCCTAATGTCATTTTTATACAGGCCTGACCAGTGTAACCAGGGTGCTTTGACACCAACTGTCTCTTGGCCTGAATGACCTCACACTTGTACACACTGTGGCAGATTGCTTGGAAGAATAAAACTGTCAGCTGTGCTGGCCCAATAAAAAACAACCCCCCCCCCCCATTCAATACGTGCAGGGTCTGGGTGCACGACAGCCCTGAAATATAGATATAAATTGGAAGCAGATTAGTTTTTTGATCCTAATTCAAGTTTTGACAAGATATAGGATGGAAAAGATCTGGGCTGTATGCTGCTTATGTGTGCATTTCTATCAGCGTAACCAGAGCAAACATCCTGAATACTTAGGTGGGCCCTAATGATGTCGTTTATGCCTTGCAAAGTTATGATAAGACGTAATAAATATTGCATGAACCCACATAAACAAGAGCACTTTGAGTAATTTGCATGGGAATCCATCATCGGGACGCGTGCCTTTTTCAATGATGCACCCATAATCGTCACAGTTAACCAGGACTGTGTTATTTTCTGGTTGTTTTTGTTAGCTAGCTTAGCTTAGCTTCTGTGAGGCACTTTACCTTTCTTGTGCAACATCCTGGTCAGTCGTGGTCAGTAATTCTCTTGAGGTTGTACTGTACACAGTTGGCTAGTAGCCTTATTTCAGTACTGTTTCAGCCTGTCTGAGTAACGCTGAGCGTGGGTCCCAGCCGAGCCGTGACAGACTGCATTTATGTCACCTCATTTAGATTTTTTGGCTCTTGTTTTCTCCTCACAAAGTATATTTTATTTATTTCTTTATTTATTTACTTTTTTCTTTGTGCTGTTTTATGGCAAAAACTGCTGAATGATGTTGAGACGTGTGTGAAGCACGTGCTTTTGTACGTGCTAGTTTCATGTGTGATGTCTGTGTGTCTCCGGCGCAGTGTGTGTGTGTGTGTTGGGCATCGTTCAGACACTGCTGTGTTTCTCTGTTTCTCTTTTG
>JAOXYF010000025.1:1859083-1883564 GCA_028565775.1 Sternarchorhynchus goeldii
TTTCTCTGTTTCTCTTTACCCCCCCCCCCCCCCCCAGAACTGTGGGAGCTCCAGACCCTCCAGCTCCGTCACCAGCTCGCGGCAGGGCAGCTCCCCAGAGCCCGGCACGCTCATTACGCTTGGGGCCGGCACCAGCCAGCCTGGGAGCCTCTCCAAACCCAGCGCAAACAGCCTGACCTGCAGCCATGGGAGTAAGTGACTCTTACTTTAGCCTTTTAGCCTGCCGGTGGTTGGAGTACTTTTCAATACATTTAGCAACCTCTGTATAGCACTTGCCCACATGTTGTGTGTGTGTGTGTGTGTGTGTGTGTGTGTGTGTGTGTGGGTGTTTTTGGGTGTGTGTGTGTTTGTGTGTGTAGGGGGTGTGTGTGTGTGTGTGTGTGTGTGTGTGTGTGTGTGTGTGTGTGTGTGTGTGTGTGTACGTGTCGCTGTCTGTGTGGTTGGGAATATCTGTGTATAAAGCAGAGATTCTGCTGTAGAATCTGTACTACATTATGAGCTCAGGAAATACTAGCAACTGGTGGGAAGGGTGAACTCCAGAATGACAGCCCTGTTCTGGACTGTTACATTCTCCAGAGCCAGCAGTATGCAGAGCTCCAATCGCCTCTTCTGACCTCAACATTATTGGGTTGCATCACAGTAATTGGCAAGGGGCTGCATGCCAGTTCCATTCTTCAAGAAACGAGGGAGTGAGAGGTTCTGATGGCAAGGGCACTGATGGATAATAATATCATTCAATTTTATGAAATCCAATGTTCCTTATGTCTTCATTTTAACACAGCTTGGATACAAACAAATGTTTCAATAAACCAAATTATTAGTTGTCAATATGGTGGCCTGAGTCCTGGCCGCTAAGTCTTTCACAATGATTGAGCTTAACCTCCATTAAACAAATGTCACTGGAAGCCTTGCAAGTTTAACAAGTAGCCATAAAATTCATTATGTACGGCCAAAGGAGCACTTATTGTGAAATCTATAATTTAATTTGTTTCAGTGTATCTAAACAAGTCTGGAAGAATGTATCGGTGTTCCTCAGACATTGTGTACCTGGATTAAACAGAACCAGTGCTTGCTTGATGGTCAAGTTATCTGAAATGTTGGGACAGGAGGGAAACTCAGCTTTAAAAAATAGTGTTTAAGGAATTTCCATTGCCCTGTACAAATGCACATGTCTGTGTAGGTCCCTGCCAGAGCGAATTACAATAGTGCTTCATTGTCTCCATGGAAGAAATCCTTATGAAGTCTCTTGAATACACACACACACACACATACAGTACTGTGCAAAAGTCTTAGATCACCATTACATTTGTTGTTTTAGCAAAGGTATAATAGTATTTAACAATGGTATAATGACTATATATATCTCAAATTTCTCAGTCTCTTTATTAAGATAGAAAAAACAGACACTCACAAACCCAAAACTGCTCTCCCCCACTGTGGCAATAAGCACATCTAGAAGTCTTTTGCAGAGACTGTCCTGAGGTGTTCTGAAGTAATCTTTTGGTATATTATAACAGGCTTTAAGAGACTTGAAGAGAACCAGGTTCCTACTATTTCTCAAGTGTAAGCTGTTTTTTTTTTCTTCTGTCTTTCTTCTGGTTTTTAATACTGCATAGAATTGTTCTATATTTTCTGGTTGTATTCTAATAATGAGACTGAGAAGTAATTATATATGGTGATTAAACCATCGTTAAATCAATAAAACAGTAAACCTAATGGTTTTGCACAGTACTGTATCTGTAATCTACTCCCTCTGCCCCACATCTTTGCTCCACTTCTGCACTTTTGCTCTTGATCTAAATAAAGGTGGTACACGTTCACTGAGTGGAAACAACGTGGAACCTCCTGTTATACATCTGCTGACTTTTATTTTTCATTTGTACTTTTATATGGTTTTAATTTGAGCTTAGATAGCTTAGTTGAATAGACCTGCGTTTCATGAGGGATCACACGAGACTGACGGATTTGCATCAGGTCTTTGAGTTTCATTAGCACTGTTCCTAAATTAGTACTGTCCATGTGGTAGTATAGTATTAAAAATGTTTTGACACAGTATATTTAAATTACAATAGATGAATGGATATAACAAGTAAATATTCCTGGTAACCAGTAGCCTGTTCAGCACCAAGTGAACAGAACACATTTTTTTGTTGCCTTAGACAATGACTTTGTTGGGGTTTTTTTTTTTTTTATTTGATCTGAGAGCTAATCAGGTGGCATAAGAGTTTGTGACAAAGCATGAAAATGTGAGAGTTGGTAGCCTGGATGCTAGTTATAAAGCCAGTCCCTGCAAGGTAGTTCGCCTGTTCAGCCTGCAAGGGTATCCTGCCAGCACAAATGCTGGTGTAGCTTTTTGCAGGGTTACTCCAATATTTTGCATATTGGTGTGGACTTCACCCCTGATGGCCAATTCGGGAGGGTGGGGGCACAGTTGAACTCACATGCCATCATCCAGAGCTTAAAATTCAACTCTGAGGTCACAGGAATGCATTGTTCCCCAAGTCACATAGCCACTAACTACAGCTAGACCACAGAGCATCCAAGGAATTTTGGATAAATTCCTTCAAACTATATATGCATTGGCATATCATGTATTGAATTATGGGTCTTGTGTGATTTGGTCTTTTAAAATGAACCCAGAAAGAGTACTTCCACAAAACTGCATTTATGTTCCAATTATCTTCAGTGTATCCACTTCCTGTGGCCAACGAGGCATGGCACAGCGAATCAAAGACGAGAGGAAAAAGTATGCACGCCCACTTAGTGTTGATTGACAGCCATTATTACCCAGCCCGTCACTGCACTAACAGGCATGCAAATGATTTCTTAAGGCATGATGCTTCATGGACATATGCAACAAGCACTGCCCTACACGCACAAGCAGAGCAACTAATCATTCTGACGACGCTCGCGCACAGCGCACTGATCCAGTGCAACACGGTAGAATGCTGCGGTCGAATGCATGTTTTTAAAACCGCGCAATTTTTTTAAGGCAGTTATTCGTGCAGCAGGGCGTGGCTGGCGAGCAGAAAAAGAACGGAGTTGTATGGGGAGGGAAAATAAAAACGGAGGATAAAGCCAGCGAGAGACGAGGAAGTCGCACGTAAACATGCAGACGGCGGAGACAGGTCTTGCCTCGTAGCGGATGGCACTCGGCAACGTGTAAAAGCTGCATTTCAATTCCGCTAGTATTGACCCTTTAAGTGACCCTTCAGGATAAGGTCAAGTAGTTCTTTGTAAGGAGCTGTAGCAAAAAAAAAAAAACTATTTCAGAACAATTCAGAGCTGTTTGTACTTTTAACTCTTTCTAACCCAAGACTGTTTGCAGCGGTTAAGTAAACAAACAGCTTCGGATATACTTAACACAGCTTAACGCAGTGAAAGCAAGGAACGGATAAGTGCCTTCTTAGCTGTGAGATGGAGCACGGGTACAACGTTGACATAGGAGGGATGAAAAGCGATATTTCTTCTTGCATTGCATTATATATTGTGTATACATTTCCTTTCAGACCCAAGGTTGGAGGTGGTAGTGCTAATGCAGTGTGTCCTTCTGTACAGAGTTCATCAATAGTCTCTGCTATTCTTTATCTTTTTTTCATTTTAAGCAGAAATGGCCCTAAGACCTCTGTCAAATAGAGCTGATCTTAACAGTATTGAACTTTTATAGAGGTTGGCTAAAAATCTTTTGATACCCCCAATTTAATGGTATGGAGTCTCTGGTGCAAACTGTCCGTTCTTTCACTGGATACTTGATGCAAGTTTGAGGGAAAAAAAACAAAATCTGCCATTTTTTGTGTACTATTCCTCTATGTGGAAAGAGAGAAACGCTGAATGTGGTGATTTGTTCTCTTCGTTCTCTCCGCAGTGACCCCCGTGCACAGGTCAGGGTCAGGTATCCAATGGTGATGTTCTTCATTCTGATAGCAGTGTATAGTGTAGAGTGTTGGCCGGCGAGACTTGGATCCCATGCTTGGATCTGTAATTGCTTAATTAGTCAGGATTCAGCAGTTAGTCAGGATTCATCTTATCTTTTGAGCATGCTGAGGAAGTGCAGGTGTGCTAAAGTTTACACCCAAGAGTTGATGTATTTGCACATCAAAAGGCTGTTTACAATAGGATGTCCACTACAGGTGACTTTATACAGTAATTTTATATGAAAGCTGTTTTCAGATACAGACTTTTGTATTAGACCTGGTTATCTGTCATGTTCAACGCTAAATAAAAAACACCCAAGCGGTCTGCAATTGGGGTCTTTCGAACTAAAGTAAAATGTACCTTTTCTTTCTATTTGTTTACCCTTATTCTTTTCTTCGTAAGTGTAGTCAGATACGGTCTGGCCTTGGCACTTCTGTGTACAGAGGCGTTATGGCAGCTTCCTGGTGTTGGGTAAAAACCTCTTGATTGGAGCTTATTCTTGTAAATACCCAAATAAACAGCAAGTTGTCACTTCGGCAATTGTTTACATTCCTCTCCTCTGCTACACTCATGCTGGCCACGTTTGTTGTATTTTTTTCTCAAGTTATTGGAGGATAAAATGCTCCTATATTATGAAAACACATTGCAAAATGTAGATAATGGGAAAAGTTTAAAAAATTCGGAGTAAAAGATTTGCTGCGGTTACTTGAATTGATGTTTTAGGTTTGGAAACTCTTTGATGCATTTCTTTAATATAAATACTCCACATCAGTGGTCCTAGTTTGGCCTTGGAAAAGCACAGCCCCATTCAGCTAAATGTCTTCCCTAACAGTCCTGATTCAACCCACTGACCAATATCCAGGTCCTTTTGAAATCATGAGTGTGTGCTGTCCTCCTATACAGGAATGGGCAATCACTGTTCTACATACTATATCGAGCAGACTGTAAAGAAAAAAAATCTGTTCATAACTCACAGTACAAGTGTATAGAGTGGTGGCATTGTCAGTGGTAATGGATTGGAAGGAAAGTTGAATTTGTTTCTGGGTTAGGAAGTTGGAGGTACATATAGACTTTTTTAAAATAAAAAAAAAAAGATAATGGAAAAGTTTTTGGAGCTGTTGTTGTAATAGTTTCTGTTGTAATGGGATTTATGATGGATTTCAGTTCTGTGTCTTTATGAGATATTTATCTTGTTTATGAATTTATTCGGTTAATAGATAGTCGATACTTTCTCCAGTGGTTAGCAGAAGGGCAAGGTGGCAGGTCTGTGATATGCCCACTCTGAAGTCTCATCTTAGGTTACTGCTGGTGCTCTTTCCCAGAATGCCTCTCTCGAATCGTTCACAGATGTCCGCTAACAGGGCAAGTGTTCTGCGCATGCACTGTGTGTATGTATGTTAGAAATGAACTGCCCTCAATATTCTGCTTTCAGTGGACAGAGAGACGGTAGGTACCAGACTCTGGGATCTGTTTGCTGTATATAGAGCTTATTCAGCCGACGTTCAATCCTGTGTATTTATACTGTCATTAAAATTAGATGAAGGACGATATGATATGAAGATGGTCAGCCCTTTCTGGAACGACTTCTCTAAAGTCTTGCAAAATGAGCGTTGTTTTGTGTTTTTGGTTTTTTTTTGCGTAACATTCTAGAATTCCAAAGTGCAGTTAAAGAGGTTCGTTGTTGTCAACTCTGAGGCAACTCTGTAATACAACGGTGCATTACAACATTGATGCAAATGATTTTTCCTGCACAGAAACCAGCCAGAATTGACCACACCAGTGTGATCATACTCATCAAAGCCCTGCATTCCTAGTGTTTATTATCTTCGTGTAGTATTGTGCTGGCATTGTGCCTGTGTTCCGGTATGAATTTACTACAGGTAAATGTCACCTGGCCATCACTTAGTCCCGATCCTGACGCCAAAGAGACATCTTCAATCAGTCGGCCATGTCCCTTTAGGGACAACCTCCTCTAACCCTGTGTCACATCTCTGTCCTCAGAGGCCCCAGCAGCTGGGCCTGGGGAATTTGGTAAAGGTTGATGAGGGGTTCAGCAGGTACCACTGGCGCTGGTGGAGGAAACCTGGGCTTGAGGGAGGGGCACTGGGACTGGGGGAGGAGCCCTGGGACTGGGGATGACGACCTGGGGCTTTGGGGGCGGTGGGTGTGGAAGGTGACAACACTTGAATCCAATGGCGCATCAAGACACTTCTCCCCACCGTGGTGGCTGTAGATCAGGACAGGGCTGCCGGAGGAGCTGCTGTGGGTGACAGGGGAATAACATCCCTTTCTCTTCAATCGACAAGGCCCATAACTCCTGCATCCCCAGGGACAGATTGAGAAAGGCAATAGCCAAGGGCTGTGAAGCAGGGATGCTTAGGAGAATTGAAAGTTAAAGAAGCAGTACTGCTATATGTGTGTGTGTGTGTGTGTGTGTGTGTGTGTGTGTGTGTTACCCTCTTTTTTCTTATCTCTCTTTGAGACCTCACACAATGATAATAAAAAATTCCCCTTTTTGCCAAGAGTTCTTAGGGTTTACAGACTTGGTGAGCCTCCAATCTGTGTAAATGGTGGTAGACTTTCGATGGTAGATAGGAACTTGCCAAGAATATGTGGATGTGTCGGTTTGAGTCCACTGGAGAAAGTTCTCTTGCTGGAGAGCTGCGACTGATGGCAGTTCAGTAGAGTCAGCGACAGTAGAGCTGCCTCAGGATGGTCGCACTTTCCCCGCCCAGCCCCGCCTCTGAGAGGACAGCTTTTATAGCCTGATCAATTTCCCAGTGGCTTATTGAATGTCTTTTAAATGGCTTTTTTATTTTCAATTATAACCCACTGTGTCTCAGCTGCCGCGATGGGCCAGCGTTTACACTGTGGGCTAATTTAAAACTCTGCTTTAGAAAATTATGCATTTTGTACCTTCTAAATTTACAGTCCTCTCTATGCTATTGTAACAACAATAAAACCGAATGGATTTCTGCATTAAGACAGAAGTGGTGCGTCAATTAAAAGAGGAAAAAAAACCTCTGCCAGTTAGTATACCTTTTGGGTGTAGTGTGTTGTGGAGTCTGTTTTATCATCACTCACAAACATACACCACCATTGGCAGGGGATGTAAAATTTCAATGCTCTTGAAGATTTATTGGTTATTAAATTTAACTGGCATTTAGGTATTATCTGGCTGATGAAGGCAAACATAGACAGAGCGTCCAAAGCCATGAGAGGGGGAGTGGGTGGAGTGCCTATGGTGATAAGCTTTGGAAATTGATTCCTGAGGAAAGTTTGTCTGACGCATTTAGTGTTCTCCCAGTGTCCCTACTGACCCAATCCTCTCCTCGTCTCTGTCTGTCTGTCTCTCTGTTTGTCTGACTGTCTCTCTCTCTCTCTCTCTCTCTCTCTCTCTCTCTCTCACCCTGGACTCACAAAGCAGCCAGTGAGCTGCTGAAGGTGAAAGAAGTGCTCACCGGAGCTCATTGGAAAGTAGATGTGACAGTAAATTTTTCAAGCCCTCTCTCTCACGCGCTCTTGCCTGAGATGGGAGATCTTGTTATAGCAGTCGGGATGAGAGGGGTCAGGGCAGCGAGCCGCTCTGCCTGTTGATGATTGAGGAAAAGAGAAGTAAATTCATTCTGCTCCCGGCACTTTGTCAAGTGCCAGTAGCTTACCGTTGAGAGCCAGTCACCCATCACCGTGTTACGGCCTCAGAGGTCAGCCGTCGGCCATAAATCAGGTAGGGCGTAGCAGCATAGCCAGACGCAACCTCTGGAGCTATCACCTGCCCCACCCCCTCCACCCTGCCCCCCCCCTGAAGCGTGGCAAAGCACGGGCCAGGATGGAAATGGCATTTAGCTCCTCACCATGCGGCCTCATAAACAGAGCATCTCCGCCTTAACAAGAAAAAGGCAGCCAGTCCTTTTCTCTTCATCTCCCCTCACATTGTTGTCGGGATGAGGAGCGATTAAGTAAATCTGCAGTGAGCTCCTTCATCCCAGGCATGGACAGCATTGACTTCTGTTTTAACAAAGCCCAGGTCTCATAAGTGGCAATGTTTTTGATTAGTCCTGATGAACCTCCTTAGAGTATTAATTAAAACAGCAGCAGATGTGCAGGTACAGGAAATCATTAGAAAGGGGCCCAGTATGTGAGGATGACTACCAGCATGCAACAGCCAGGCAGTGCAAATAGGACACCTGAGAGGGACCAACCTTACAACTTCATCTTATGGAAATTAAAAAGGGAGAGAAAAAAAACAGTGAAAAAAAACAACAACCCAAAACCAAAATACCAACACAGGAGTAGGCCGGTGTGTTTTTGTGTGTGCCAGCCCCTCTGTTTGCTTACGCCTGTTAAAAGACGAGTTTTTGAATGCAAGCCTGTTTTCCCGGGTTTTCCACCTTCCGTATTTATTGTTACGTCTGCCAACGACAATCTATAAAGCTCTACAATCTATAAGCTCAATCTAAAGCAGCTCTGTGACCACATGTTAGTTTTTTCCTCTAAAAGCTGTTCGGATTCTTTTTCTTTTGCTTTTTGAATTGGTTTCGGAGTCTCCATCAGTTTCAAAAGTAGCAGGTTCCTCCTGCCGTCCGAATGGAAGCACCCAAAGCAAACAGCGAACGAACGTCAGCCGCAAGGGCTCTTGTTTTTGTTATAGTTGATTGCTATGTAATAAAATGATCAATATCTCGTGCGGCCATGTGCTAACATTTTGCCAGTGAAGAAGGAGAGAGGTTTAGGAAAGAGGATCTGGCGGGTGAGATGCTGCTTTCAATATTCTCTCCTATTAGACGGTGATTATCCTGCAGCGCCTGGTTTCTCTCAGTGTGGGAATGAGAGAGGCCAGGCTAAGACATCGCGGCCAGATTTTTCCAAAAAGTAAAAACTTCCTGAGCCACATTTTTGTCGAGGTTGTTTTTGCCCAGTTTTTTTTTTCTATCTTTTTTTTTTCTTGGAGATATTTTTTAAGATAATTCTCATGGAAGGTTTATTAGAAATGTTTTATTTCCCGGAACTACTGCAAAATTGTTTCATCGTCTGATAGTGTCCCATTTTTCAGCCAAATTCCTTTAAAATTATCTTAAAATTAAGAAAATGAAAGGAAAACTTTGGGAAAAATGATGTGCTTGGGCAGCACTTTACACTCTAGACACTGTTACACTTTACACTCTGGACACTTTTACACTTTACACTCTAGAGACTGTTGCCCACACAGTCAGTCTGGACCCAGTGGTGAATGGCTCCTTTTTTGTGTAACTGTACATGGGACAAGATGGACAAGACGGACTTTTGAAATTAAATTTGCAAGATTTCTGGAGAAAACCTGAGTAAAGGTACTGTCGTTTCACTATTTGGTTCTTGGATATGTGTGCTGATGTATGAAGGGTTCAGTTTCATTATTAAACCTAATGATTACGGCTTAGCTTAACATTACATAGCTGTTTGCTCCTCTAGGTGCTGGTCACATATATGTAAAGCTGATTTACACAGAGGCTAAGCTACTGTATCAACATGACCATGGTTAGAACTGATATGACAAGTGTTACTCCTGCCCCTAACAAAACTCGTTGTAAAAATCTGCCATCAGGAGCCCAACACAAAGCGAGTATTGTACTGATAGCACAGCAAAACAGGCAGCTTTAACTCAATTCATCTAGTAAATTAGCTTTGATAATCCACCTTGCTGTAGTTCTTAGCATGGTTTGTTTATTGGTTTATTCATTAAAAATGAGGCTTAGGATAAAACAGCTTTCTGTTCTGTGCCTTTTACTCAAATCATGAGTTTGTTTACCCTTAAAAACCATCTGCTAGTCCATTTTGCATACACACACACACACACACACACACAAACTGAGAGTGTTGCCATCCCGTCAGAGTGATGGACTCCTCGAATCCACAGCTCTGTCGACAGCGGACGAGCCCTCCTCTCTCCTACTCACCCCTCCGTCTCTCTCCACCTAAACGAGACGGAGAGCAGTGAAGATATTTCCGACGGGGAGCCGCCTCTTGGCAGGGGCACAGAATGAGTTGGGGCCGCGGTGCTCCACCCTTCTCGGGAAATGATTAACTCTGACACGAGGCTATGATCTCAGAGCCTAACAGGGTCTGAATATGTGACTGAGCAAGTGGGGGATAAGAATGAGAACAGCTATTGGTTACACATTACTGTACTGTATACTGATTCATAGTGCTGATGATGTAACATAGTTCTGCTTCATGGAAAACAAGCATCACCCTGTGGGTAACAAACACCACTGTGAGGAATTAGCAAGGCAAAGACACGCCACTGTTATGATCTCAAATATCCAGACAAACTTTGAGCACTGTGATATTGGAAGGAGCAAGATATCAGTGGCTGAAATTGCTGGGCACTTGATTTAAATCTGGCTAGTACACTACAAACAATAGAAAGTGAGGTTTATTTATGTAGATCCAAAGCGTAGATGCCTCCGTCTGACCTTTTATGTGACGTAGCGCTAGTATGCCTCGCTTAGCTGATCTGTGCTCAGACCTACAGCAGCTTTATGTGAACTCCAGAACCCCCGACAGTTTGGGCCTGAGTCGCCTGTGATGGGAGACGAGGGCGGGCCGGTGGGTTTGCGTACAGTTGCGGCCGCGTGACAGCGCCCGAACGTCGGTCTGCACAGGTTTGCGCCGTTTAGCCATTGCAGGTGACGGCAGGTGATGCGGCTCACGCGCCCGTCACACGCCCGTCATCGTTAGCCGTGTTTCATGACCTGTTGAAGAGAAGACGGTGATCTGCCAGGCCTCAGGTCTTGCCTGTCATCATGTGATGTTTTCCTGATGTTCCACAGGACAGCTAATCCTGCCTTGGGCCCATGGCAACCTGAAAGAAATTCCCTGCTGTCCTGCTAGTAGCATCTACATCACTACACAGGTAAGTCATCACCTATTTCCTTTATTTCCTCACGTCAGCCACTTCAGAATTGACCCATAGTTCACAAACTGCTAAATACTGTGTCACATTCTTAACCCGCTGTGCAAGGAACAGTTTGAGAAAGTATAGACCTGCATGTTGTGGAAGCAGAGTGAACAGTGAAGGCAGTGGCCCTCTGGTGGTCACCAGAGTAAAGGAACGACAATCCTGCCTCGGTTCATTTTCTGTTGCTCTCAGACAGCTCAGCTCAGCAGCCACACCTTAAAGTGAGTTGCACTTACTTAAACCACACCCTAAGCTCTTTCCAAAGATGATTTATTCCTTTTTTGGGTGGTCTCCATCTACTCTGTGAGATGTTAACTTCTGGGTTTCTTTTCTTTTCTTTTTTTTTTTGCCTAGTAGAGATCGAAACATAATATCTAAGTATATACAATTTAGTTCACTGGAGAGTTTACATGGAAACTGCTGGTGTTCCCAGAGGTGTGAATCAATCTGAGGTGTACACGGTGCGGAAGGCATCTCGCTTCATGACCAAGGTCACAGCGCCAGGGCGAAGCTCTCCCGCGTCAGTAGATCCTCAGGGAACTGGTGGGGAAGGCAAGTTGGAGGTGGGGTGACGGGCTGAACCACGCTCACCGGGCTATGCTCTGATGATCAGCGCAAATCTGCGTTGTCACAGAGCAGCCAATGTCGACACACACAACTGCTGATCGTTCTCAGCTGTTCTGAAGTCCTACAAAGCACCAGGCAGACAGGCAGACCAGCCCTGCAATGTTTGGTGTTTTTATCCATTTAAATTGGTCCTGTGCTGAAATCTCCACATATTGATCCCATTTGACATGGAGAACCTCATACACATCTAATTTGGGCCTTCTGTGTCCTTCAGATTCTTCAAATCCAGACTCAATAAATACGAGAGTCACCTCCTTTTCTCATAAACATACACACATACACATTCATAGCCATACAATATGCTGTTCTCTCATGACTTATATATATATAAACGCTGTTGATAAACATTCAATATACATGTATATGCATTTTGAAATGTTTTGTTTGGGATCAAAACAAATAATATGCCGAGCTTCAAAGCTTCTGTGTTGTTAAGGACTGATTGATGTTACTGTTCAACTGTATTGTTAAGAAGGAAGATTCAGCAGTCCTGAACTCAAAACCATGTGACTCAGAGAACTGATTCACGCCTAAAACCAGTGCGTGAATATCCGAGAGCAGGGAAAGCTACTGTGCCGTGACGTGTAACGAGACCCTAACCATCTCCAGACCAGGTGGCCCCAAAATCCCAGTTCAGGCACAGAGTTTCCAGGGCTCTTTGTGTACTTCCACCAGCCAGCCAGTGTGCCGGTCACTCAGGGAGTTGCTGGGCTTCCTGTTTTGGCAGTGTGCGGTTACACATCCTGGCGAGGGACCTGCTGTCAGCTACGGGACCCTGTGGCCGGCGGTCTGGTCTCCCACTCACACACTCGCGCCGCACGCACGGCCCCTCCGGCTCGTCCCCTCCGGCTCTGCCGCGGGGACCTTCTGACTCACAGGCCTGTTGCCCAGCGGGCGGACGTGCCGCGTTAATTCCTGTTCTGTTTCACACGCGCACCGCGTCTTCACAGCCCTGGTCCAGCCGCACGAGAGGTCTGCCAACCTGAGGGCGTGAGACTAGGAGACAAATGGCATAACCGGATTGAAATTAGCAATAAGTGGAATATGTATGTCTTCACTCAACTGAAAATACCCAGTTTGTGGGTATGTTTGTGAACACTGGCACTCTGTGACATGTTGCGGTCTGGGAACACTACCATGCTTCTCTTAATCCTGGTACTACATGGCTTGGCTAACATTTAACCCACTGTAATGAAATGGTGAGGGTGAGAATATGTACTGCCTTCACATCCTATGAGGATTTCTGATACAATCGGCTGAAAATAACCTTTACGCATATAAAAAAAAAACCACTGCATGCTGTAAAGCTTCAGTCCACCTAAGCTTCTCCCAGCCTCTTTGAAGTGGTGCCCATGGGTTTCTATTGTCCCGTATAAAACAATCCTCAGCCGATCGCGGCTGTGCCGTCTTTTGTTCTGGAGATGCGGCTGGTTGTCCGGGGGCCTGTCGTTACTATACCCTGGTGGCGTCTCACATCCTTGTTAGACACGGCTGCGGATGTTATTTCCCACCCCGGTGGGGGCGGGTGTGGGGGGGTGTAGCAGGACACTTGCTCCCACTAATCTTTCAGCGAGGGGAGGAAGAGTGCGCTTATGTCACGCTGCCCCAGCCACCTGAGAGCAGCAGCAGGAAGTCGGGCAGACCACCAACGCCGAGTCCTCTGCCCACACGCGTCTGCTTCGCCACACCGGCGCGCAGGTGCACCGATTGTCGCTCCGGTGTAGTTTTTAAGAAGATTTTTAAAATTTTTTTCCCCCGTTTTCAGCTGATAAACTAAACTGACAGAAAGATTAAAGCATTGTTTTTATGAATGGCTGTGAAATCAATGGGAGATTTCAAAAAGGCAGGAAACAGTCATCCTGGTGTCACCAGCATGGAGACAGAATGATAATTAATCACTGATGAAGAATTCCTTGCAGAGATGCTCATCTCTCCTGACCACACCACTCACCTCAGGGCCATTGGAATGTTGGGAGTGTGTTTCTGATGGATATTTCCGCTTATAGTGTGGGTGGATTGGAGAGTGACACCCACATCCACTCCCACTAGAGAGGAAGTCCCTATCAGAACACAACAGGAAATGAAAAAAGGAAAACAAGCTGACATCTTTTTGCTCATGAAATCACTTCCTACAGGCCCTGTGTTGACCCCAAACTTAGGGTTTTATAGCAAGTGACCCTTGACCTTCCTGGAGGTCAGTGGGTTGTACTATGTAAAACCTGTGTAATGGTTAACATTTTGCCACCTAATAGAACAATCTTACTTGAGTGGTTTTTGGAACTTACAGTTATGGATTTTGTATCCCCAGTTAAACATTATGGAAGTTGTACTTAATGTGATTTTTAATGTAATACTTTGTGAGACTTTAATATAGTTTTAATGGTTAGGTTTGGCATGGCTGAGAAAGTTTAGAGAAATACTCTCTATTCAGTATTGCTCAGGTTGGCAGTAGAATTTGCCATTATTCTCATAATATAAAGAACCACATTTATACATGCAAGCAGTACATACCTATGTCCTGTAACCAAAACAATGATATGTGGTACCATTAGCGCTTTACAGGCTTTTAAATAATCTTTTAAAATAGTCTTATTCTATACATGCATATGGTGCTTGTCTCTATATAAAAACGTTATAGTGTGACTTTGTGGTCAGATGCTATGCGGTACATAGTACATTCAAAGATTATTCCTAAAGATTACGTTTATTCTAGCATTTAAAGGTTAGTTTAAGATTAGTTTTTGTGTCTTCTAAATTTACAGCATATTGTCGTTGCTGTTCCTGCTGGGAGAAGAAGCTGAAAATTGAAAAGTGAAAACATACAGGCTTTTAGCAGTTAATGCCAGTGAAAGAAACATTTGAGTTTAGCTGTTATCTTTGGAAACCTCTGTGCTCTTACTTAATTATAAGTGCATTTTTGAGAAATTGATCTAAGTACACCATATGCAGCAGTCCACAAGACTCTGAAGAAAAAAAAAATCACTTCCTTCCATCCTGCAAGCATTTTCCTGTTTACCACACAATGTGAGCCAGGAGCTTGAGATAAAGTCGGGAGATGTGCAGAACACTAGCGTGAACCTGACCTCACGCTTGTGCTGTTTGTCGCCATGCTCAAAGAAAAATTTGTGAACACCAAATGAAATTAGACCTGCATAACAGTTGCTCCAACGGTCCTAACAAAAAAACATTTTACACATTTGTTTTTTTGTTTGTTTTTTTTTCCATCTGCACATCTAAGAATGAATAAAAACCAGACGATTCTTCAGATTTATTTTAGCAGCATAAAAGAGTTTGTGTGGTTCCCCTCTTGACTAGCATGGTCGAACAGAGGATGGTTTAGATAAATGTATTATTGAAAGCCGGAGCACGCGTGCAGAGGTTCTGCTGGTGTGTGGTGTGCGGAGGCTCGTGGGGGCCTGTGGTGGTCTCTTGGTGAAGTCATTAAAGATCCTCACCAGATCTGTGATGAGACAGTAGTGCTGCTCTCTTGCTCTCTCTGCTCATTGAAGATGCTCCCCTGCTACACGTGTTCATTATTCATAAACGGCAAATTTCGGTCTGACGTGTATATCAGAGGAGGGTTACAGTGTCTGACCTGCTTGTGTGCATTTGGCATTAACTCTCCAAATAAGATTGATTTTAATTTGCCCTTATTCTATCCATTTCGCAAGTGCATTTATCATATGCACGACAGCTGGTGCAATTTCTCAAACATATCTTGATGCAGCTCAGTCTCACTTGATTACAGTGAAACATGCTCAGTAGAATATCTAAATATTCCAAGACTCAATACCGCAGATACAACAGACACACAGTTTAGTGTTTTACAAATGTGTGAATATAACCTTCTGCTTCTCATCTACCCTTTAAACTTGTCACAACCTACGAGTCTGCTCAGACCTTGAAGTGTGTATGTGCTTGTGCATGTGTGTGCGTGTATACATGTGTGTGTGTGCGTGAACGTGTGCGCACGGGTGAGCGTGTGTGCGCGCGTGTGTGTGCGCGCGTGTGTGTGCGCGCGTGTGTGTGTGCGTGTGTGTGTGTGTGTGTGCGCGGGTGATTGTTTCTTCCCATCACTGCCTTGGACTCTGTCCATATTGCCCATATTGGTAGCAGTTCTATATCAGAGTTTAAAGCCTTCACACGGGGGACCTCTGCAGATCTTCTCTCCTGCAAAAGCCGATTGATCTGAATCACCTGCTGCAGCTGTAACCCTCTGCCCTCGGCCCATCCATGTACAGAGTGGATCAGAGGTGTTCTATCAGAAGGAGTCGAGACGCAAAATGGGTCCCAGCTCTGTTCCAGAATGCATTCTGTTTGAAGATTTTACACTAACATACATTTGAAAGTCTCCATTTTAGATTAATGGAGCACATCTACTGTATTGTACGTTTCTTTTGACGTCTTGCATTATAACTATAATTATAATTAATAGCAAGTGTAGGTTATTAGCACTTTGTAGGTTAATATGCCTTTCATGAATATTCTCAGAGAGGAAAAATGCTAAAGCAACACTATTCACAAATCACAAGAAATGTTAATATGCATGACACATTCGCATCACACATGCTCACACACTAAGAAGAAATGATTTAGGGCCACACTGACACACACACACACACACACACACTCTAAAGTGTGTAGCCATGTAGTGGCAGTGGGGGGTGTGCAAGCCTGACAGAGGTCAATGACAGCTTGACAAGCTTGGCCTGTTCTCCCTGCAGGTGACGAGATCCAGTCTGCTTCTCCTCAGTGTGTCTGAACAGATGCGAGCCCCTGGAACACTCCTTGCCCGTTCTCTTTGATGCCCCCGCACTCCGGCCCCTGCGATGTGCCACTTTTCTAACCCTACCATGTCGTGTTAGTTTGGCGAGCGCAGGCCTCTCTGATGTCAAGCGGCTGCTCTGGGGATGTCTGTGCTGCGGTGGAAACACGCTGGTCTCTGAGGAGCTGCCAGGCAGACTAAATAACCACTTATTTGCAGTTTCCTATGTGCTGTTTATGAACAGCTGTTTATCAAAGAAAGAGAGAGGCAGTGTGAGAGATTTACTGAGTGGAAGAAGGAAGAAGTGAGAGGCTCTTCCTCTCATCTCCTGCTGCTGCTGGGTCTTTTAAGCTGTGTGACTGTCCCTCGAGGCATCCTCAAATTGCCATTTTTTTCCTCCCTATTGTTCTCTGTTAAGTAGATGTGGGAGGGCTTTTGGAAGGTTTTAGAGGTGTGTTTGAGGTAGTGAGCAGTATGTGGATCAAGACATCTTATTTAGTGGATTAGTGTAGCAAGAGGAACAAAGCTAGTACAGACCCCAGTCCAAATACAGCTCTTCACTGACCTTGAGAAAGAGAACTTCTGCATACTGCACTTAGAGAGAGAAAAAGACACCTCAGATCTAGGAATGTGGACATGGAAATGCCTGTCAACATTCTATTAATTCCTCAGTCTATATTTTGAACTCTAATAGTTTATTCTAAAATATTCCGGTGTGTTCTTTAAGTGACCTTTTGCCATTTTGTTCACCTGCATTACTTCTCAATTTGTTGGGTATTCCTGTCAATGCCGAGTTCCAGAGCTGGAGTTTTAATGTGTGCGTGTGTGAGACAGAGTCTGAGGGGCCCCTGGTGCATCAGCAAGCTATGGGACCAGGGGCCAGCTCGCCTCATTCTGTTTGATTTGATGCTGCGTGTGCATGAACCCGTGTCTGCTCCCTCCTGCTCTGTGTTATTTCCTGAGTTTCCATCCGTGAGTCACAATTCAAGGTTGACCAGCCTCACTGGAGATAGAGTCCAGCTCAACCTCTCCTCCACACAGCTCCACCGCTTGGGGGTTCCACAGAGTTCAGCTTTCCCAGCGTGTATTGGTCCGAAGTACCTGGGCCATGTTTCGTTGTGCACACGTCTGGTTTGAGTACTTTCTATGCTTCCATCCACATTTGTATGCGTCCACAAATGTCGATTAACACAGCCTGTGTATGTGGTTGTGGGCTTGTACATCTTGGAGCACATTTGCATATTTGGGTTGAATATATGCCTGTTGCTGTGTGTGGATGAAGAGATCCAGAGTGCCTTGTTCCCAGTGCACCCTGGGACTTCAAGGCTGCCTGAAGTGACCTTGTGTGGCATTTTGAAGCTGATTTATCAAATTTTCGGTGTTTGAGGGCCCCAGTCACATTGTCAACCAACAAAGACACAACTATTGAATGTAGCTGGATTGAATTGTATGAGACACAATAAAGCCATGACCTTGTATATACCCATTCCTCATTTTAAAGGACTGAACACCTTTGACTGTTTGTACATTTGTCTTTATTTAAGAACAATGGCACATAAGACGTGTGTCAGTGGGAATCCAGATCTCAATATGGTAAATGGCCATCAATCATTTGCCGTTTGCTTTGATTTTTAGGGGAAGGTTAATTCCGGTCAAAGATGCATTATGAATTAATGAAGAACTAAATATGAACCAATAGATTCTAGGAGACTGAAAATTTCTCATTTAAATATCTGAAATGTTCTGTGAACTTACTAGAGTAATAATTGGCACGTCTACTGTATTTTTAGATGTTGGGGGAGGGGGGTGGGCTGCACATGTGCTGTACATGAGTTCCCGATCACACAAGTTGGTGGATCATTACAGATTACCCAGTCACCCAAACAGTTCCGACAAAGGTCATTTTCCATGCCTGGACCAGCAGTTTGTACTGAGCATTTGGTCTTGTGTAATTATGCCCTCAGATCAAGGAACTTTAATCGCTTTTACAAAGATGGCCAGGAAAAAGATGAGCGGGAAAATAGAGAGTTTTTGAAGACTGTGCGCAACCATTTTAACAGAACGACATGTTTGAATTAGATGCTTCAGCGCTGGCTCTAAATGGGTTTCTGAAGTGGTTGTTTGTGGGGGTTTTCAATCGGACGTAACCTTGAGTCTGTTTTTTTTATTTATGGAAGGTCTGTAGGCTTTAAGTGCCAGTATAGCATGAAGACGCTGAATACATACGCCTCGTTTTCTCTCTCTCTCTCTCTCTCTCTCTCTCTCTGTCTTTTTGTCCTGGTTTTAAAATCGAAAATTCTGCCTCTAAAGTTGCACTATTGTCCAGGTAATTAACCGAACGCTGAGAGCGAGGTCCAGGTGCTTAATTTTTTCCCCCCTTTTCTAATGACTAATACGGATGGCAAATACAGATCAGTGCTTTTGGGGTTCCTCTTTTTATGTAAACCTATGCATAATACATGCATTTAAATGAAAGGACTTTGACCTTGGCTGTAGATCATTTCAAATCCCCTGCATTTGTTTTGCATGTTGAGGTCAGGTTTAGCATAACAATACAAGTGATTCTATTTAAAATGTACCTAATTATTTTTGCATTTCAAATGTTTAAAAAAAAAAGAAGAAAAAAAGGATTGGAATAGTACATCCAAGCAGGTCCAAAAGTTTATGTTGAACTAAGTTTAATCTTACTTGGACTATAACCCTCGTGTATTTTCTCCAAATGTTTTCTCTGACATATGCTTTCGTGTCTCGTTGCTGTGGAAATTCAATTTTGCTGACTTGCTTAAACTTATCAGACTTTTTTTTTTTTCAAGCATTATACTTAGCAAGTATGTCTAACTGCCTTTCTCTTCTTGCACGTCTATCACGCAGTTGGCAGGAATTCGTAACTCCTACCTCTGCATCATCACACAGCCTGCGTTCACTCTCTAGCACGGCAGGGTGGCTCTCAAAATGGAGGGCCTTCCTAAATCTTGTGGCTCTGTCAGACCCAAGCTTCAGCTCGATAAAGCTGAAACAGATGTGCGTGTGCCCACTCCTGCGCTATTTTTGATCGCCAGCGTCTGAGTGGCATCTTCTTTGACTCTTGGCCTAAGACTGCCCTGTTTCTGTTCCCGAACAACGGCCAAAAAATCAACAACCTTAGCAAAGTTATTTGTGCCTGTGTGAGCGGCTGGCACTTTACGCATGGTCTTGATTTTAGATGCATAGTACTTGGTGTAGTTTTCACACAGGCGCGCTTTGAATATCTGGTGTGCTTCGACTCTTGTATTCACTGTTACTTCTCAAAGACTTATTCACACAGCCAAAGGCTTTTGCCATTCAGGGTATTTTATTTTATTTTTTGTAACCTTTCCTTATTTAACTAAATGCAGAACGCCGCATCCTCCTTTTCATATGTGATTTTCCTTTTTTAGGAGCAGCCTCTGGGGGGTGTAGCAGATTCATGTAGCCTCCACGTTCCCATGGAAGCTGAGCTGACAGTCGGCCTGGCGATAAGCTCATCTCCACAGCAACGCGGCAGTTTGGAGCTTCACTAACGCTCTTTCACTCTGCAGCCGAAATACATTTTATAGCAGGTGTCCACCTTATTTGCAGTTTTTCCATGTGCCCACTGTAAAAACCATACTTTTTGTTCTTGCTTATCAGAGACGAGACTCCCTGAAATGTAACACTATATGTAGGAGGTAAAACATTGTAAATGAAATGATGCTGTTTCCGACAATACCTTTTGTATTTAAAAACAAATTAGCAAAGTTTCGAGGCTGAAACACAGAGCCTCTTTGCTTTGCAATATTAGAAATAATTTCCTGTATACTTGCCACTGAGTTGCAATTAATGTAAAAAAAAAAAAAAAAAAAGTTTAAATTAATTGTTGTAAAAGCTGATTTTCTTTAGGATATGATGAGCAAGTTCTAGCCTTTTCATAACTTCTGATTTCTGTCTTAACCATGTAGTTTTTGATTAGAGAAAACATTTTTACAATGTATGTATTTAGTTTTTATATTTGTACTGGTTGTTATTTCCTGAGGTTGTCTTGTGACACTTTACATATTTATTTCAAATTAACACCTTGAAAGTACTTTTACCCAACAGACTTGTTTAGTATTATCAGCCTGTATTGTTAGTAACAAAAGAACTGTCTTGAATTTGTTTGACTTCTAACTACATTTGCTGAATGTATCTCTACCTCTCTATTACATACAATTTTGTAAGGGCGCAATAAGGAAATATGCATATTATTTGCATAATAGTAATTTATTGAAATATGAGGGATAAAATTCAGCAGCTTGTAAGGAAACTTTGTGAGCAGGAAGTGACTCAGGCTATGGGACCCAGGGCTTGTAAAGTCACCCTTGATCCTGGCAGCTGAAAAACCTCAGAGCAGGAGTGAAGTGTGTAGGAATGAAGGGCATATAGTAGCTTCAGGTTTAAGATTGTCTGTGTTCAGATGCATGGAATTCGAAACAAATGGAGGATGTATTTGATATTGCCAGTAAACCCATCAACACTGGAGGTATCGGCATAAAATTAAAAAAGGTCGACTGATGAGATCCAGTCTTAGGCAATCGAAGAGGAAAAAAACCAAGAATCTGATTACATATGTTTGTGTATCTTTTGGATTCTAAATAGGCAATTAGAAGGGAGTATGTGTATATCCTTTTGCGCAAACACTGAGTATTCTGATGCTTGTATAAACTCTATTTTACACTGGTGTGTGAGACACAATCAAATGTCGAGTAGATGTGGGACAGGTGTTGTATGCTCAAAAACGTTTTCTGTTTTTATTTTATACAAAGATGATTAAACGTGACGGAATTATGATGCTAATATGTAAAAGACCTTTTATTTTTGTGTGCATGTGAAAATTCAATAAATGTGATAACCATGGTAATTATTTTAATTAATGACTGAAATGAACATTAAGTGGCGATATTGATTATTGTCCCAACACCAATCATGACCCAACATTTATGTAAGACATCCAGAGCCTTCCAGCCGGCCGTATGGAATGCCACGCTGATCAATAGAAGAAGATAAAGCGCCGAGCTGCTGTCCGTTCATTGTGATGCAGAACAGGGTCATTGCAGGTCAAAGGACTGATGCGGTCTTTGGTACAGAGCAGAACCGATGGAAGTGTTGTGTTTTAAACCCCACTGTAGAAAAAGGTGCACCGGTGGGTGACCTTCGCTTCACTTGAACGCAGCTCTTATTGTTTTACAGTGGTGAGATGGGCAGAGGGCTTCCTGTTAAATAACTGATCATTTTTTCGCTCCTTAACTGCATCTTGTATATACATTTTTGAAAACATGCTTTAGTAAACAAACACATTGTATATGACCTCTTCCTGCTTTAAACACACATGGGTGAAACCAGGACTCAATAAATTATGTTTATCTTTAAGCTTAACCAGTGACGTACATTTCGAAAGTAGAACATAAAATCATGTCCTACAAAATAAAGTTGACAGAATGCAAAGCACAATCAGCGAAATGATCAGTCAAATGACCAAAAGGTTTGCAACACAAATATTAAGTGAGATTCCTTTCTGATTTTAGTGTCTCACGACATAATTAAGTACTGGTCAAGATTAAAACTGTACACACAAAACAAACAAACAATAAACAAAAATCTAAACAAAAGAACAAAAACAGAAAAACATTTTTTCTTTCTTTTTTTTTTTTTTTTAGAAATCATTGCTTTGCAATTTACCTCACCTCCAATTTACATCACAGTTCTCTCCCACATGACCACATGAATGTAAACACCTCTTTTCTTCTTTATCATATTACATTAATACTTAATATAGATACTTTTTATTTTACATGTTATAGTTCACATCAGCACAGTTAGCTAGCATGGTAATGAAATAAGGCAAGACTCACATAACTGTGACATCACAAATTCATAATACTGATAGTTAAGGTTGCTGTCTTTTTTCTTTTTTTCTTGTTTGTTTGTTTGTTTGTTTGTTTGTTTGTTTTGTTCTGCAGCAGGCTTTGGTCTTGGTTTGACTGAGGCAGTATTTCTTCAACTTGGCTCTGGAACCATGTATTCCAACTTCTGGTGAGAGGAGGGGCTTAAGAAGAAAAAGTATAATTATCTTGTGTTTTCTCTCCATAACCGAACTGGTAAAATCATGTTGGCAAACAGAACTATGCGTTAACTGATTAATGAAAACAAGGTTGTTGTTGTTTTGGTTTGGTTTTTTTTTTTTAGATAAAAGTTCATAAATTGATTTTTTTTGTTTGTTTTGTTAGGGAAGAATCTGGCATACATTAGCCGCTTGAGTAAAAAGAAGAATGCCTGCCATTCTAGAATATACATACTGTTCGTCTCTTGATGCACTTTTTTGTTGAGTGGGTGCAGATGCCACAGAGGCAGCACAGCACTGTGCCTGCCGATACAGTTCAACTGTGCCTGCCGATACAGTTCACCTCATACCTCAAAACCACCTCTGCTGTGACTCGTGTGCCTTAAAACAGACATTAGGGTGCCATTTGGCTGAGTGTAAATCGAACTACAGGTCCAATGCTGGCAAAGGAGTTGAATTCTTGGAGGAGGTGTCGGACGGTGTCATTCTATACCCTCTGGCTTCAGTCTTAGTGAAAGTTAGTTCAGCTGCTCATGAAACCACGCAATGACTGATACTCACACTTAGAGCTCAGAAGTCATTACATCAAAGTTTGTTTTGTTTCGTTTTCTGTTTGATTGGTGGGTTGGGGGTGGGGTCCCTGCCAAACTCTCTTTTTCAAGTGTTCCTTTGCTTTCCTCCTCCCTGTTTGGCCCAAACCACGGAATCAACGTGACCCCTGCAGGACACCATACAGATACCACAGAGTCGTGACGTGATGGCATCTGAGTGTCCGGAGGCTCTGGTGGCTGACGGCGTTCAACCGGAAGGGCACCGCTGGGAACGAAGTGGCGCGGCTCGCCGGGTTCAGGCGGCTCGCCGGACGTCCTCGCTCGTTCAGGCGCGTTTCGCGTGCAGCATCTCGATGAGCAGGTTGTTGCAGGGAACGTCGCCGTTCAGGTGCTTGTAGTAGAGGTACTCCTCTGCCTGCAGGCTGATGGCCCGGATCTCCGGCAGCCGCAGAAGCAGCTGACCGAACTTGTCTGTCTGTTGAGGGTAGTTGCACATGACGTAGTCCAGCAGCGCCGCATTGACCTGCTCCTGGACGCTCTCCACCAGATGGAAGTTCTCCAGGTTCTTCACGTCTAGAGACAGGAGGAGAGGCACACACAATGGTTATGCCACAAGCCATTTTTGAAACAGAAGGATCGTCTGAAAGACATGGACGTGAGCTCGTCTTGGTCTCGGAATCCTTTTGTCCTGCTCAGATTTTTCTCAGGAGATTCCGTGTAAGCAGGGAATCATGGGAGGGCAGCGAGATCTTCAGGGGCGCCTGAGAATGTGAATTATGCAGGTGCAGGGAGTTCTTGCAGCTGTAGAGCTTTTAGTCCCACGATACACAAACAGACGTGAAATGTAACAGTCCTGCTCAGGTACATATCTCTGAATTACTATATAGGTGTAAATCTCTCTAAATTGACCTCTCTATACATGAATGAGAAATGTTTCATTTGTGACACTTAAAATGACAGTAAAGCAGGTACATATCACCACTACCCTTTTTTTGGAGAGATCTTTACAATGTTGGATGATATCTGACATATGGGGACAAACCGTGTGTATTCTGTACCATCACATGAAGATCTACCTAGATAAATGGCTGGCAGTGTAATGTATGAGGCTCTAATGAATCCCCGGTGAGGGGCTAAATTTAATCAGGCTGGTGGGGCTGCACTATGTGATCTTTTATTAATTCCTTTGACCTGGGGTTGAGTAGAAGCCCTTCGCTGCACGCAGACGGCCCCAGTCCCAGCGCCCTCCCCCGACACATCCCGGCCGGACCCACCCGGCCGGGGCTAATGAGGCAGCTGGCTGCCCGCTCTCCCTCCCCAAAAAAAATCATCTCGACTGGCTCAGCCGCCGGATATAGGGAGAGGGAGGGTGTAGCGGGCGGAGGGGGTGGTGCTTCGGCGGCGTGTAATGAGGTCTGTGGGACGAGCTGCGAGTCCTTCATGGCTGCAGCGAGGATGTTTTCCCTGACCCCTGGGTGACACCGGTGGGCAGGCTCAGGACACGCAAGGGTGGAGGGGGAGGGGCTCCGTCAGGAGATGACTAATTACAAGGCTCCTTCTCCACCCCTGTGATTTTAGTACCAGGAAAAAAT
>JAOXYF010000025.1:1902943-1914594 GCA_028565775.1 Sternarchorhynchus goeldii
TGTTGTGGGGGGGGGGGGGGGTGGTACGTGAAAAATGGGCAAGAGTGAAACCCTGCTCCGTGCAAACACCATCCTGTTGATACTGTTATCAAGAGTGTGGATGAGAAAAATAGCTTAGCTTCCGATACTCACCTGTGGGCACGTGGAGTGGCCCATATAAGGTGGGGGAAAAAAAGAGATTCGGCATTGGAAAAGAGAGCACGTACTTGTGAGGAAAAAGTCAGCAGGTTTGGAGCAGGAAAATAATAGTCGTGTTCTCAAGGCAACGGCTAGAAGTGGCTCTAAATCATTTATCTTATAGCTTTGGGAGACACCACCACCATCACAACCTCTCTTGCAGAGTGTTTTGACTCCTTAAACTTTGTCTCAGTATTGCAGTCATAACAAGAGCACAGAAAGCAGATGTTAAGTTTCCAACTGACAAACCATTAATGTAACAGCTACAAACACTCAACCTGCAATATTTCAGCAAATGATGAATCATTGTTGTGTGTCATTTTTATGGCACCCAAAGTCCCATTCCATGTCTTTTTGTATCTTGCAAAGCCTGGTTTTGGAAGACTAGTATAGAAAGTGGAATATCGAAAGCAAAGTCCACCCTCTGGAGGTTTCTGCTTCACCACAAAATAGCTGTCAGGTAAGTTAAGCACTACAAATGGACACTTGTCCCCAGCTTTAGGACAGACGCTCTCATCACAGGCCACGCCCCCCCGGAAGCTCTGACATACCAGACACGTCTCAACCATTGAACAGGGACGTGGGGGATGCGGCGGACGGACAGGGAAGGGCACGTGTGGGTGAAGGTGTAAGCTCTGTGAGCTCTCCCCCTGGGTCTTCCTCATCCGCCTGCCCTTTGCCCTGACGTAGGCCCTGCTCCCAGAAGTGCTGCCCCACTCATGCTTGTCTACATCCAGAAACAAAGCACGTCTCACGAGGGAGGAGCTCTCTAGCATCTTTGGTGTCACCACGGAACCATCAGGTCAGACGGAGTACGATACAGACAGGAGGACTGCAGTAACGATTCTGCAACAGCTCTTTGGTGGGAAAGCGTCCATCGCGTAGAGCTTTTCTTCTTCTTCTTAGAAGCCAGCCCAGAGGAATCCGAAGAAATCCTCCAAATGGCCATAAAATAAGTTGCGTTCAATTGAAGATTACAGCAGTGTTAATGGTTATCTACACCGAGCGATGGTGAAGACGGCAATAAACATGCCGTGGAAGGGAGCCAAAGCTAATTGCAGTCATCGACTTCAACCTGAGATTTAGTTTCACCTGCAAGAGCAACCTGAGTTCACAGTTGCCGTCGTGGGCAGTAGCGAGGACGTTGAGTAATCGTTTACATTTTCGCGGTGAGACGGATGTTACATTGCCTCCGTGGAAGCTTACACTTCCAGGTCTCCTGGTTGCATATCCGCAGTGGTCAGACTCTCTCTAAAGCATTCATTTACTGGCCTTGTAAAAGGTGGCCTCCTTTAATATTTCAAAATCATCGCAGGGCTTTTACAAGGAACTTTCTCTCTGCACTTATAATGAAAAATGCATATCCTCCAAGAAGCCAATTTAAGGGCTTTACGGCCATTCAGACATTTGCTACATCAACACGCCGATCAATTGTTTCGCCCTTTCCTCATCTCCATGTGAATGTAGGTTCTTTAACACGGTCCTCTGTACATCTTCACAGACATACAGACAGAGGTATTATGGAAATTCAAATATTATATATATATATGTGTGCAGTGATTAGGTGCAGGGTGCGTGGGCCCTAATTTTCGCATGTATAAAAAAAAAAATCACATGTAAATACAGCTCCTTCACTTGCCCATAAGGAATGTTTATTCCTCCCTGCTGCCTGCTGGACTGATGGTAAGGGATCACGATCCAACCTGCCAAACGAGCCTGGAGACACCTCCCCTCCCACCCCCCACCCCCGTTAAACACTGTGGATAAGAGCAAATAACGAGGGTACACAGCTGGAACTGCTTTTAAGAAATAGCTTTGTGTTTTGTTGTTTTTTTTCCTTTCTTTTTTTGAAGTGCCCTAATGACCAGATTAATGGAATCTTCTTTAACGCGTCTTAATGAACAGGACGAAACGAAATGATTTATTCAAACGCGCGAGCGCACATAGACGTGCGTGAGGCCCGGATGTTTCTCATGAAGACGTGGGGGGGGAAAAAAGGCAGACTCCTCACGAACCCTTTTGACCTCTTGGATGCGGATCAGTGTGACTGGTAGAGGCAACCTACAGGAGGGGTTTGAAGTCACTTCAATGAGTCTGGCGGGCAGGCGAGGAGCTTTGAGTCGGCAACGGCGGACATCTGTTCATTCGCTGTTACGTACACTTCCTTGCCACCAGGGTGACACACATTAATTATTTCACTGAGGATGTTTTTTCTTTTCTTTTCTTCTGTACGAGAATTCCCATCAGTCTATGTTATTTCTTTGTAGAACCATGTTCACCACAAGTAATGAGTAGAACAGGAAAAAAAAAAACTTTTAATTTTGACCCTAGGTGGTATGGCTAATGAAACCAGTAGCTGTTTTGTAATGCAAAGCCCTACCGCTGGAACTGAGGTTTGAATCGCAGCTGCGCTACATGCCACCCGTAGTTAAGTATCCTAAAGAATCCAGCTGCACGTTTCTAATAATCAAAGCCGCACAAGTCATAATTAACGCTTCGCTTTGGTTCTTGATGGGAAGGAGCGTGTTAAGGGACTCCTGGGAGACGTGAGGTTCCTCCTCTCCCTCGAGCAGGTGCTCACCGTGGGATGTTTCCGACGTGTGGTCCTGAGCACACTGGCCCATCATTACCCCTGATCCAGTGGAAATCTCCATGCATGTTTACCATGGCAGGGCCTCTGTTTGCTCCCCTGCTGTGCCTGCTGGTGATAAGCATGCTGGGACTCTGAGCAGGTGGCCCCCAGCCGCTGTGGGCTCTGTTCCCTGCAGCAGCGTTCCGACACCAGCTAATGTTTACCAGATTATACAATGAAATCAGGCACTGGTCGATGAGTGGACCCTGACGTTTAAATGCACGAGTCATGGTGTTAATTTCGATCTCGTTTTAACCCAGATCATGGTATGGTATAAATACAATATAGTACAAAACCATGCAGAAATTACTACTGTTGTTTCCAAACCCATTATGAAAGACAGGACCTTCTTATCTATTGTTCCAGTTATTATGTGTGTGTGTGTGTGTGTTTGTGGAATGGAAACTAGGAAGTACTAGTGGAAACTAGGCAAGGTGTACACAGGCCAGACTGGTCCAGGAGGCCTGGAATGTCTGGGCACAAGACCGAATGTCCTGATTGGTTCCTCCGGGCTCCACTGGTGTGCCTGTGTGTGTGTGTGTGTGTGTCCTGACTGAATGCCTGATTGATCGAGCAGAAGAATAGAGATTGATCAGTTCCCACGGTGACCACATTAACAGACTCCCTGAGTCTGACCCTTGACCTGTAAAACACACTGTGTTCGATCTGAGTCCTTGTGATATAGCAGCCAGAAAACTACAGACAGGGCCAGTGACCTCTGCCAGTTTATGACCTGATCTGGGAGCAGTTATGTGATTTCTCACTCAGATGCTTAATGAGCATGTAAGGACAGACGCCTGATTTACTGACCTGTGATCAGTGACTACAGGGAGTACTCTACTAAGACCCTTAAGAAAACCATACCTATTCAAGCATTCTTAAGTTTACTTAAAAGACAGAAATGACGGAAAATGCTGCGGTTTGAACCGTTTTGTCTTGCTTAGTCAGTAGCTTTGGTCGAATAGTGAAAGTAATCGATTAAAAAAAATGAAATCATGCTTGACAACACAGTACAGACTCTGCATTGGATCGTTGCGCCTACTGTTAATTTGCCAAACTCTACTTACTACAGGTCAATAATATCCACATCGTTTAAACAAGGCAAATGGATTGGTTGAAGCTGTTCTGAGGATCTCTGCAGTTCTAACAGGACAGACTTTTTTTTTGGGCCAAATATGAGAGAGGAAGTAGAGGACTAAAGCTGATTGAGATTTCTCTTCCTGGAGATGGTTGTTCACGTCACCACGGGAACCGATGGTTCCTGGCGTCCTCAGGATGCAGCTCAGTGGAATCGTGTGCTCTCATCGGCGTACAATGACATCATTCATGACATCATATGATGTCATAGCATATAAAACTATGCTCACACCCACAGGCTAACGCAAAATGTGAGAATTTCTCGTGGAATCCAAAGTTTTTGTATCTGTATGTGATTTTAATATATATATATTTTTTTGTTTAGGCTGCTCAAGTAAAATCTCTCCTACTCTCTCCAGAGAGAAACATCAGGAGATGTTTCCTCCACCCTCACTACTCTTTAGTAGCCCTGTTCCTCTGTAGCAGGTTGGTTTTTTTTTGGGGGGGGGGGGGGTGTCTGAGAGGGGGGGGCCTGAGCCTCACAGTCTCACAATAGATCAGAGAGCTTAAAGCTCAGAAGCTATCAACTAATTATCAAAAAACAGAGCTGCTCTAATCAATTATTCAGCTGAACATTAGTCTCCTAATATACGTGAAGTCAAGGGACCGAGAGCTCTCCGAAGTATACTGCAAACCCAACACTCACACGCGCACACACACACACAATTATTCTTCTCTCCAACCCCCCAACTAGTGCATGGTGAGAAAATAATGCTCTACAAAACCAAAATGAGTTCAGTGGTGTGCGCTGACTGTCTATTGATCCATCAGTGCGTTCAATCCCCAGCGCACCAGCACACACTCATTCCTCAGCACACACTCGATCCCCAGCACACACACACTCGTTCCCCAGCACACACTCGTTCCTCAGCACACACTCGTTCCCCAGCACGCACAGACTCGTTCCCCAGCACACACACACTCGTTCCCCAGCACACACACACTCGTTCCCCAGCACACACACTCAGTCCCAGGCTCACAACCTCAGTGCCCTTTTTTATTCAATTTTATTTCCCCTTGTACCATTTTTTTGCCCCCTTCCCCTCGATTTTACAATTTACGGGCGTTGTTATTGGCAACGGCTGTCAATATTTATCCCTTTTGTGTGACAGGTTGATGGACAGGAGGAAATGACTGTTGATTGGCTCAGTGAGGGGAATGGGTGCGGAGTGGCCGGGACTCCTGTATTATTCAGGCGGACAAGAGCAGGCCGTCGCCTGTGTGAGTGCTTTTACCCTGTAGGGGTGTACGCTGACGTCCTGCGTCCTGTTGTCCCGTAGACACGCGTGAGTGCTGGCAGCAGGAGCTGCTCTGACTGAGATAGAACAGCAGCTCATGGGTGGCAAATTGATATCAGAGTAGCATGTTAACTGGGACACTTTTCCCTTTGTGATATATAGCAAAGATCCATGCAATTTAAATCCATATCAGTGTAAATCCATGTCAGTGAAAACACTTATTTCCATTGCAAGTGCATCTTATTACTGAAAAGTTCAAAGGTTCCATAAGATGTTAAAATTCCTGTGCTTATATATTTTAAAAAATACACTGTGCTTATATATTTTAAAAATGACATCCAATTTGTTTTGGCCATGAACTTCTGCAATAATGTATATATATATATAAAAGCACTTTGCACAGGTGATGAAAGACTCATGTCTGAAAAAATGTACTGTTTCTTTGGAAACCTGAATTTTTTTACTACCTGTGTGTGTGTATGTGTGTGTGTGTGTGTAATAGCTATATATCAGCCCCATGTATGCCTTGTTACAGGACAGGCTATGACAGTGAGCTCGAGCCAAAAAGCCTGTGTAATGTTAAATGTGTACTGTTAAAAAGCCTGTGTAATGTTAAATGCTTTCTAATGAATGTAAGTAAAGCCCTTGTGCAGCTGCAGACGGTGCTTGCTCTGCTCAGGCCTGTGAGCGGTCGGAGGTGTTGGAAAGTACAGCACCTGCTCCACGGCTCTGATCTACACCCCGCTCACCGCTCCGGCTCCGCCTCCGACACGTCGGGGGGGGGGGGTTTAAACGGCGTCGGACTCGTGACGCGATGCAGTACCCGCCCGTCTCAGACTTTAAAGCCACTGTCGACACATTGGTCGCCTCTCCCTGCTCCAACTGTTCGTTTGCTTCCAGCCTTAAATGTTCTTGCTCTCACGACGTTTCAGAAGTTGCCAAAAAAAACACCCTCTTTCATCCTCACGGAGGGTGCGCAATAGAGAAAGAATGCTATTGTTATATCTTAAAGAAGTGCATCGGCCACATGCGTCAGGTGTATGGAAACGCTTAGGAAAGTGCCTGTGCCAACCTCCTGGTCGTGACCCGAAAAGAGGCCGAGAGGGGATACCGCGTCGGGCCGCAGTCCGAACGCCGCCCCTCGCCCGTGCCCCACCCCCACCCCCACCCGCGGCTCCGTCCCAGCCAGGCGTGACGCTCCAACCGGCCTGCGGTTAAATATAAATGTAAGAGTACCCCGCCCGCTGCCGTCCCAGTGTACTTCTCCATTGTCTTTGTCCCCTTTTGGCATGTCCAGAATAGACGCCTTTAAATAAGGGGCCGAAACACATAGCGGAGACAACTGCTGACGGACGGGGGTGGGGGTGGTGACGGAGGCCGTCGACCTCACATCAGTGCCTCGCCTCAAACGGGTGAGTGAACTTGCAGGGGGCGGCGGAGATGCGAAAGGAGACCCTCCATCGGCAAACCTGACGTAGCTGTTTGTGACAGCGAGCCACCAGAGTAGACTCAAGACTTTTTTTTTTTTTCCTGGTGGTGTTTTTTTGTTTTTTTTTTGGAAAAGTGAATAAAAGAAATAAAAAGGAACATTAAGGAGGAAAACCCGAATTCCGTCTGTTTTACATAAAGCATAAAGTCCTCCGGTGCTAAACTTTAATGCTTAAACTGTACTTTACCTGTTTTATGGCTTAATTTCCAAGCACATCAGTAAGAACAGGTGTCAAACTTATAGAGGCCACGTAAATCTGGGCCTGCTGGGTGATATTTGGGTGGGGGGGGGGAGGGGGTCACACCAAGAGACACTGGCATTTTTAGTGTCGTGAACCTGGGCTCAGAATGGCAGGAGTGGTCCAGGGAGAGCCCTCTGAACCCTAAAGATAACACTGCACACTGGGAATTCCAATGCCATACCAGAGGTGGTATAAATGAGCGATCATTTTCCAACATTTAGTTTTAACAAAACAAACAAACAAACAAAGCATTTGGCTGTAGGGAAAAACGATTTCTTAGCATGTTGTGTACATTCGGCAATGTTGAGGCGAAGGTTCAGGGCCAACACATCTCTCTGCTTCCTCTTTCTTACATCCAACCGACGAAGACGGTTTATACCACAAAGACTCAACGAGACAGAAGCTGAACGGTTTCCACATGTGGCTCTTTAAGGACCCAAAATGCTTGGACCAAAAAACATGCCAGGATGGAGAAAATGACAAGGCATGTCTCTCTGTGTGCCCCCGAACTGCAGGAGGTTTGAAGAAAGGTTGGGCCATGTCGGGATGGGAGACGGGAGTCCATCAGCTCTTCCCCAGGAACCAGGGGTCCATGACAGGCTTTTATCCTTCATCAAAGCTACAAGTGGATGAGCAGACCCCTGCTCGTCCGCCGCGAGGCCTCCCCAGAGACCCCCCGGCACCCCTGCAGGGAGCTCCGACTCTAAATCTTTCCTTTTAACAAGTGCGCACGCTTCCTGCCTCCGCCCTGCAACGTCTCAGGGGCGCGGGGCAGCTTTTCGGGAACAGAGAGAGACACCCGAGCTGACCTCAGCTGCCAGGGCGGGCGGGCAGTTGGGCCGGGGTGGGGGAAGGGTGGAGGGGTTCGGTCGAAGCAGGCTGTCCGCAGCTGGCCACAACAATCAAACAAACAATCACGTGTGGTGACTAAAGTGAGAAACAAAGAGGCAGCAGAGAGTGTCACCGAAGCCGAGCTGAGTGGCAGGCCATCGTACTGTAAGATGACACCACTTACGTCAAGTCTCGTTTGAACACACTTTGAAAAATGCGACAGTTTGTTAAAACTGAACTTGGAATTGCAGATTTTGATGAGTTATCGAAAACAGGTGCTCCTCCAGAATTCAGGACATGAAATACAATTTTTCTCCATTACTACATTATTTATGAATGAAATGAGGCCTCAGTGAAGCTGCTCCTGTTTCCCATCTCTCATGATCAAACAGGTATTGCAGATCTTGCTTCCACTGACATATGGCTTCAAAATAAACAAGTAAAAAAATACAAAAAATAAAAAAAACCATGGGAAACAACTGTCAGGCGGAAGGCGAACAGCGGAGAGGGGCAGCAGACTGAAGAATGTCTGTGGAAGAGGTTCGGCAGACAGAAAAAGACAGAGAGACGCGGGGAGAGAGAGAGAGAGAGAGAAGAGGAGGAAAAATATGTACAGGAGCAGGTCTTACAAAAACTCACATGCCATCTCCAATTGTGGCTGCCGGTGAGTGGGGGGATATCATCTATCAGCGGACAAATGCAGGGACGAGAATGCTGCTCCTCAAATGAAATAATATATCTTTGAAAGCTTACGCCTGCACCAGGCCCAGAGCACATATATCAAGTCTGAGCGGCTGGTGGATCCGGTCCAGGGGCCATTAACCTCCCACCTGTTCCCCCCCCCCCGTCCTTCAGCATGCTCCCCTGCCCTTGGTCCTACTCCCAGGCCTTGTTCATCTCCTCCCCCTGCTTAGGCCCTCCCCTCGAAGCCCCTGGCCCCCCTCGCGCCCCCAACGCCTGTCCCCTGCTCCTGCCGCTCTTCTGCTGCACGATAATGTAAAGCGTCGCGAGTGGCCCGGGTGGAATAATTCAAATGCAATGGACCAGGGACACGGTTACAAATCTGCGGGCGGCCGGCAGGCTGCGAGCGCCGGGCCGTTTGTCAGGGAGCACCCCCGGCTGACCCGCGCGGGGGCGCCTGGAGGGAGGGCAGGCCGACGCGCTGCTGCTGAGAGGGGGGCAGGGATGTATGTGTGTGTGTGTATGTGCGTGCGTGTGTGTCGGGGGGCAACGAGGGTGATATAAATCGCCTTCAAGTTCACAGATCACATCCGCAACGCCTTATTAATTCCTGTAGATACGAGCTCTCTTGGAAATTACAGTCTCTAACCTGCACCCCTGAAATTGGACTGTCAGATAAAAAAAAAAAAAGTGCATTTTACAAAAGTAAATTCATGTAATATTAATGGAGAGTGAAATCATACAGCCAGCTGCCAGTGCCAGCACCATGCAATCTTCAGGCAAAACAATACAAACTAAAGCCCAACAAACAAACAAAAAAAAAAACACATGTGATATTAGGAGAAAAACATGTGTGCTGTTACTCGCGGTGCTGACAAACAGGTGCATGGGCTGAATTTATTGAACTAGGCAGAAACTGCTCAAACTTTCATGACATTTTACCACTAGTTTTACAGTTAGTGAGCTTTTTTTTTAAAATAAACTTTTAATAGCAAAACATGAAAATTCTAAATTGTTTGACTTAATTTCAGCCTGAAAATGGTAAATTAACGTCTATAGACATAGAATCTGACACTTAAATAATTCTACTGGGTAAAAAACAGGACAATTAGGTAGACAGTCAATAAGTATCAGGATCTCTCACTCTCTCCCTCTGCCTTGCTCTCTCTCTCTCTCTCTCTCTCTCTCTCTCTCATTCTTCCTGTAGCCCTCTTTCTATCTCTGTTTCTCCCTATCACTCTCTCTCATGACTTTCTTCCTGCATCTCTCTCTCTCTCTCTCTCTCTCTCTCTCTCTGTCTCTCTCGGTTCTGTCTCTCCTGGCCAGATGCTTTTCCTATATGCTGAAGACTCACAGCTGGGGGCTGCTGGGAGAACAAGGCTCTAATACAATCCTGCAGGGCCTAATGGCCAGCCTGCTATTGCCATTTGCCTGACTAGGGAGGAAAACAGAGCAGAGAACTTTGCTGCGCTGTCCCTGAACACCAGTGAAAGGACACAAATAAATTTCGGTGCCACGTCAGGGCATCGTAAGCTTTGCACTGGTGGCTTTTATCTGCTCAGAGGACTAAATATACAGGTAGTGTTACAGCAGTACATAGCGGGTTTCCTTGTGCTGTGATGTGGCCTGAGGTGCAGTATGCCGGCAGCACGGTTCAGCGCACGGTAAGAGAAACACAGAGGGACACATGCACTCAGTGGGATCATAAACAGCGTGGTGAATCGGGAGTATTTTGGTCCCATTGTGTGGTGAGGAAAAGCATGGCGCACGCATCCTATCCTCGGAACAATGGCGATCCCCGTAAAGGCGGGATTTTCTCGCTGGACGTGAATCACTCTCCACGTCTCCTCGCTAACGACGTGGTCTGGGGACTAGCGTGGCACACACGGCAGAGCCGTGGAGGGTGGGGGGGGGGCAAAGGCGGCATCTGTTTCTCCACCCCCCACTCGATTCCGCCACCACCGCCACCACCACCACCGCAGTGCCCCAGTTCCCACCTTCGGCGTGATGCAGACACACGCGAATCACGTGCTCGCTAACATGACTAAACAAACAGAAAAAAAAAAAGATAAATCTTAAGAGTAGCCAAACACACAGGCATGTGGAGAGACAAGACTGCAGGCATCCAATCATGCACACGCTGACACACCAACAGGGTTGACAGCGACAGGAAGCATACAGTGTCATCATCACAGCTGTTCCCTGCTGCTACCAGAAGTCCATCGCACAGTTAACAAACTGAACGACAAAATAAACTAACAAACTGCCTCCACATTATCCTGCAAATTAATTCAAACTTCAGCTGTGTATATCACAGCAAAAACTGAATCATAGCTGTTGGGCGTGCCAGAAAGGTACTCTCTGCTAAACTCTGAGGAAGATTGTGACCAGGGACGCATGCAAGTCGTTTTTTTTTTTTTTAAACTACATGCCCAGAGTGTGAGAAACAATACGTGGGACATTTCTCTCTTTCTCTCTCTTTTTCTCTCTCTTATTCATTTGAACACAATGGTGAGCTCTCTTCAGAGACCCCGTCACAGCTAAATATTTATGAATGCAGTAACTAAGTCCAGCTTATGGAAACTAAATCTTTAAACACTTGGCAGACGTTTCACACCCCATTCTATTAGCAGAGAAAATTCTTTTGTTCTTGTGAGGCTAATAATAGTGGTAGTGATGAGTGTGTATTTATAGTGGCCTAGCTGTCCCCTGGCTTGTCTGACAAACTTTATATTTGCTTCCATTTCCTGTGTTTATTAAAGCGCTACCTGTGGCTTCGTCATTAGTGCGCTCGAGAGAACATTAAGTGTCGAGTATAAACAGATCTTTCTTTCTTTATTTATTTACACCCCCCCCCCCCGAAGGCCTCTGGTGTGATGCCTACTGTTCCATTGGGAGTGTGTGTGACTGACTAGCCTGTCTGGGACTGGCCGCGTCTGTGGAACGGTTTTGGCTGAGGCTCTACTGACACACGAGCGTGTGCACACACACCGTGAAAAATACTGCGATTCATCAACGGAAGGACATTATCGATACACTTTCTACACTTTCTAGAAAATCTCTAGAAAATTCTATGACAAATGTTAGTTTCTCTACCAATGCCTTAAAAACCACTAAAATCAAATTACTATTAAGGAAAGATGAAAATCACTGTTATAAGATTACACCGTACTCTCTAAACAAACCACTGTTATAAGATTACACCGTACTCTCTAAACAAACCAC
>JAOXYF010000025.1:1927042-1940307 GCA_028565775.1 Sternarchorhynchus goeldii
CCCCGCCCTCTCTCTCTCTCTCTCTCTCTCTCTCTGTCTCTATCTATCTCTTTCCCCCTCCCTTATTTTCTCTGTCTCTCTCTGCAGGCAAAAAATGTTTGCCCTTCTGCCAATTACATTATGTCTTCAAAAGAGTAACAGTAGCAGATTAGAAAAGTTCCCTGAGGAACTGCACTTCTTAAAATTGCCTTCTAAAGTGCAAATGATCAATAATCATTGCAAATAATTAAAAAGTTATGAAAAATAATTAACAATTATTCCTGTAGTTTAAAATAAAAGGAAAAAAAGTATGACTGTGCAAGAATTCAGTCTCTGTGTTGACATATTTTAGAGATCCTGAAAATCCATTAGATTTTCACAACAGTGATTAAGCATTTGCCAGACTGAGTCACTTAACTGACTCCTCTTGGTTATTTGTGGTCATCTGGCAGCCACTCTGGCTGCCATTTTTGAATGCCATGACATTTCCCAGTCTAAACGGTTGCCATGGGCAGTGGTGCTCACTGGCCTTTGACCCAAGGACTTCAGCTCATGTGATGCTACTGACCAAATTCAAACCGCTAATATCAAAAATGTAATATTTTATTTCTTCAGCAGTGAGCACTGAAGACCAAAGAAATAACCAAAGGCATTTTTAAAATATTGATTACTGATTACATGTGATCACCCACCACCATTCTACGCATGTAATATCATTTAGATGAACACCAAATGGTATTCAGGAGTGATGTGGGTGTCTTCAAAGAACCTGGTACATAACCTAGAATCTAGGATGGCAGTATGAGCTCTGTTCAGCGAGTCCTCTCTGAACTAGAACACTTTGGTTATATTGTTTTTGTACTCAGCGTATTCATTTCCTTAAACTGGCACTCGGGTCGGTATCCAAGGATGAAGAATGGATGAGTTTTCAATGTCTTCCTCACTTGTTCCTGTTTGGTGCCGTATGTTCCGTTATTCCCTTCCACTGTGGTTAATATCCCTTCAGGGACCAATCAGTAAGGCTCAGTAAGTTGTACTGCACATTCTCTGGAGTTGGTTGCATATCTAAATGAATTACAATGTCACTGAACTTGAATGCAAATTGTTTATTCATGTCAATCTTGAGCAGCTCAGTTCATTCTCTAATCACTACAGCATATTATTTCTGATGAGAACCGCTTAAGTCTATAGACAGACGAGATGGACTTGCTGTAAAGCCCCTCCCTGGCTGAAGACTGTACAGGCATGTAAATCCAATTGTAATTGATTGCATCAATGACGCCTCAATGATGTCCTTAGCTTCTGACATTTACTCATTTCAGTCATTGAGTCAGTTATGCTGCAGTGAAATGTTCACAGGAAAGGCAACAAATAACATCTATGGGGAAGCCTTGTACACTGTAACAAACACAGAATATACCCTCTATTGGGCAAATGACCCTCTATTGGTGGTTCTTCATCTCAAACACTTGTAATGATTTTGATAAAAAAAACTAAATGTTATCACTAATTTGAAACAACATTTTAAGGCCGTTAGCTATTCAGTGACATTTAAAAGTAAAGTAATTTATGCCAGACTATTTCAAAATATTGGAACAAAGATATTACAAGAGTCTCTTTCCTGAAAATGCTTTTAGCGACAGGGGTCCATTAGTGGCTGTGGTTCTCCCACTGCTTTAGCACTTCTATATAAGAATAACACCCACTCACTTGGCTTACAGAGAACGTTGTGAAGGCAGTGCAGGACATGCAGTCTTAATGTAGGGAGGGAGGGAAGAAAGAAATAAAGAAAAAAAGAAAGAAAGAAAGAAAGAAAGAAAGAAAGAAAGAACCTGGTTATTTTAGAAAGTTACCTGGTGATCTTTTTAACTTTCAAGGCTGTGTTCTTCTTGTGAGATAATTCAGTACCCAGGCCATTTCTTGCAGGGAACAGTGTGTCTGCAGTGCTGGACAAACATTGTTTCTTTTTGTAAATACATCCCAAGTGGTACATGTATTTTTTTACAGTCTGACAGTTCTGATAGCTCTTAAACTGATGTTTACAATTCTGTTGGTTGCGTTTTGAGATAAACACACATGGCTTATTTGTAACCATGGCCAGAATTGCACCTAATGTTTCAGGTTTGGAGCTTGATTTAGTTCAACATTTTGATCAGACACGGACTCATTTGGACACTTGGTTGGACACAGGTTTATTATTGTTCCAAAGGCAGAACTTCTCTGACTAAGATACTGATTAAGAGATACTTCAGAGTTGTCAGATGTGTCCCCAAACAGAGATGGAGTCATCAAAGATCAGTGACAACTCTCCCAAAAGAAGAAAAAGAGAGAGCAAGAGAGAGAGAAAGAGAGAGAGAGAGAACAAAAAAGAGAAAGAAGAAAGAGAGAGAGAGATAGAGAGAGAGAGAGAGAGAGAGAGAGAGAGAGAGAAACAGCCGGCTGAGTAGACTTCCTCTGATGAAAGGGTCAGTGGCACCTGTAAATCTAAGGGCTTGGGGTGCAGCTGCAGAGACTCAACAGCTTAGCACTGAGGGCCCCTAAACCACCCTAAACATGCACACACACTCACACACACATATACACCAGAGAATGATGGAGGCGGATGTACAGGGAAAATGCAGCAAATGGCATCGGAAACACACCCACATAGCCTGGTTGAAGTGACAGTGTGCGAGAGAGAATGTGTGTGTTGTGTGTGTGTATATATGCAGAAAGTTTTGCACATAATAAAGATTTTTCATGATCACTTGTAACAAGAAGTGTTTCTTGTGCAGATCTCCTAGGTAAAGGTCCCTGAAGGAGCTATACAGCGTAATACAATGCAAGGATGACAAACAGAATGTGTGTGTGTGTGTGTGTGTATGAAGGAAAAAAAGAGAAAGAGAGACAGAGAAAGAGAAACAACAGTTGTGGCAGTGTGGCAGCATGCCAGAGAGACTTGGTTGGCATAGTACGACCACATTCATGTCAACCTCTAAATATGCTCATGTAATACACACGCTTCCCTGTGGGACTTCAACATATGCTGTGCTGAATGTAATACCACACCAAACAGGACCCCCAAAGGCAGTGACACGCAAGCAAATAAGAAGCACTCTCCCGATTAACAGCCACTGGGATCATGCCCACCACTCCAAACCAAAGATTTGCATGGTTGTAATACCACACAGGACCTTGCTCAGTATGTTGTCTTATTTATTTATTTATTTATTGCTTTTTATCTCTGCTTTATTTCTTGTTGTTCATTGCAATTATTTCACTATGTTTGTTGCTGGTCTGTTGATATGCATGTTAAGCACTGCTTAATTGAAAAAGAACATGGAAATACCTGTAAATGTAGTTCTCAGGTCTCAACATTCACATGAATTCACATTTTCAGTTTGCAAATAATATAAATAATAAAAATTATAAATCCTAATCTACATAGAATCCAAATATAAATCTAAGACACTAAGAAAGGTTACAGTTTGGGGTAGGGACTAGCTACACAGTTCAGTGTATATTTTGATGTAAACATATTCATTTTCTTTGCATTTCGCACTATTTCTTCTTTAGTAATATTTTCCACATTTGCACCTGATTAGAGGCATTAGAAGTGTTTCAGTGTCTCAGAGTCACACGACCACAGCATTCCTCATCGTGGCGAACCAGTAGCACAAGCTGGTGAGGTTCTCTCTCGCAGTTAATTATTCTTCACGTTTGTCCAACCTCAAAAACAGCCAAGCCCGTTCTAACTGAGAGTCCAGTAATACTACACTCCCAAGGCCCCCCACATGACAATGTCAGGTGGAGCAGGGCCCCAAGCACAGTTCCGAAAACAGGCCGCAAGTGTCACAGGAGACCATTGTTATTTTGGAGGGGGCATGTGTTTGTCTTGTAGGGGCTCAGATTTCCAGCCCTGTGCAGAGCATGTCCCTCACGCCGGGCTCAAACCGCCATGATGGATGGTGACCTGGGCTGCTGGCACTCTCTCACAATACCCCTCTCTGGGTACATTCCCCAGGAGCTTATTTATATTCCCTCCAAAGAGCAAAGGTGCTTGGGATATCTTTTTATGGGGCACAGTGGCTCCTCAATGGAAATCTGCCCTGTGTTTGTAAGACAGAGGATGCTCTTTGACTGGAACGGGAAGAGGAACAGTGAATAGGGAAAGCATGAATGTGAACCTGTTGCAAGAACATAAGGAATATGGGGATAAAATGGAACTCCATTTGATCCAAAGCATAGCACTTCATCTGGGAATGATGGCAGAGTTTGGGATGCCACCGGAACTGGCTGATTTCATTAGCCCAGGACCAAGGACAATGATGAACCACACCCCATCCCCACACCTGCCCTGACATTCCAAAAAGTGGAAGCTGAAAAATGTGGTCCAAAGCCTACAAAGTATGTGCTAAATATTACTGAATTATATATGTCCCCAAAAGGAACAGGAAATAAAGAATACTGACAATTATCCACCATTTAGTACACAGCAGTTGGTCATCAACAAATTTAAGAAATCTGAGAGAAATTATCTGGTTTTAAAAAAAAGACATTTAAAGGTGCAGCGGCATAGATTCATATCTCAAAAGACTAGTTTTCTGGAAGTGCCAATAAAGCAGCCTTCCACAAGTTATAACTCAGAAGAGTAAATACTAATGCAAATGTAAGCTTTTGTAGGGCTTAACTATCATGGCCACATGCTTTCCAAAAAGTACTGTTGTATGTGACTTTTTTTTTTTTTGCAATGGAAATCGTTTGCACAAATAGATACCTGTCATAGTAAGCCATATGCTGTCTCATTTAATTTACTGATCATGTAGCTAAATGAATATGCATAAAACGTCCTATCTTGGAGCATACCAACTGAGGCATCTTTCGTGACATCAATCCTTAATGATAAATAAATGTTATAAAAACAATTTTATCTCCCACTGATGTGCGTTTAACATTTAGTTTATGAGGCCGCTATAATGAGAGGAAAACAACGATTAAATAAAAAAAGGCTAGAATGGAGAAAAATACCCCAGAGCTACCCGTTATCTCGCCTGTGGTCGGCCATAATTACCCAGTGGAAAGCTTTACCTGAGAGGCTCGCGTGCTTCTCCATTCTCGACCACGCTCTTCCCGCGCATCAGCAGTACCGCGCGCACAACTGTTTGTTCACGAGGGAGAGATCGTGCTCTAGTCTCTCGCCCTCGTCGAAGAGGTGTTAATTGGCCTCCTGAGTTAGCAGAATTGTCAGGGTAAAGGTGGTATCCTTGATGTATCAGCACACTTGCCACCGATGACTGATCTTTTCAAGTCAGACATGCTTCCTGCATATCCTATATCTCATTAAAACGCATAATAGCGATTAAGAAAAAAGGTTCTGTCCTTCCGGATTACCTGTTCAAAGAAGTTCTGACTAAAAGGTAATTAATAGTTTTGACTTCAGCCCATTCCCTTCATCCGCTTGGGACATATTCTCCATCAGGCAGTAAATTAATGAGGTTTGCTACCATTTGAAGTCCTCGGCGAGTTATGTGACAAGTTTGCATTGTGGAGTTAAAGTTCACTCATGTGAAACTGGCCTGTTTCCTTTATGTTGCGGGTTTATGCACTATAAAACTTATCATGTCTGTATTTTCACATACACTTAACTATCATACTAAATTTAAAACTAAATCGTTAACTAAAACTAACATAACTAAATCGTCTGATTGATAATGATCTTATTTATAGGTCTCTGGGAAACAACACTTAAGAAGGGCTTTAAATGACTGTTGCAGGATAAGTGGTAATATATGTTTCACCAATATGGTAATCATCTGAAGATAAATGTTGACTGCTAATAGCAGTAAATGTCTTCGAGCTTGAATGTGACTATTTAGTAATTAGCTTAGATGACCTGGTAGTTATGCCTGACATTGTATGTGAACAGCAAGTGCTTCAAGACAAAGATAGACATTAAAGATCCTCCTATTGAGCTATTAAACTTCTCGGCTCTCTCCAGATATTACTTCACTGGTGTTCATGTCTTAGCTTGACTGGTACGTGTTCATTTTGACTTTGTAACCCATGATCACAGACGATATTTAAATATACAACAAAAGACACATTTAGCCTACCATTCACGGACAAATTAAGGTTAAAACTATGCGTGTACATTATCATATTAATGATAGAAACCATAGATTATTAATTTATAGTTAGTCATTTTACATTTTAATCAGTTGCATTATTATTATTATTATTATTGGAAAGAAGTAAAGGCTGAACAATCCAGCTTACATACAACTGTATGTGATGCCTTTGAAAAAGATAATGAGGTCTGATTGTGAAACATAACAAATGTTTGCAGAATATGTTTCCCAGGACGAAAGTCAAATATTAACTGACTTTTCAGAGTTTTTTCCTGCCATGTCAATGGTGCTTGATATTTGCTGACAGGATTTTCTCATCTGAATATTGCATTCATTGCAGCAGGGGGCTTAATTTGGAGATGCTTCATTTCATTTTTAATTTCAGACATAAATCTTAAATGCTGTTTCTGTAGATTTCTGGGGTTTTCAACATGTGCATGGGAGAGAAACAACAACAACAACAACAAAAAAAACATTAGCCAGTGGAGTATTTCTGACTCACAATAGAAAACAAGGATAATTGTAGCTGCTGTGTGCTTGTCAGTGTGAAGCGTATTCAGTGAAGGGAGTGCATGATATCATTACAGGGTGTGAAGTCTAAATGATAAATGATGACAGTGCTGCTTGAAACTAATTTTATGCTCAGGTTTTTTTTTTTTTTTTGCAGCATCATTAATTTACTCCAGCAATTAAAGTGCATAAATGTACTAGGTCTAAAATGAAAAATGCATCTCCACATTTATACTCTCTGGGAAGTGTGCAATTTTCATCTAATGGACTTACCAGCTCTTCTAAATGCTTCAGCTGGACTAATCCAATCAGCAGCAGTTATCACTCAGACTGTTTGCTGTAATGGAGCACATTGTGGATGCCTCCACCTAGGCACAGCCAGATGGAGATGGATTTCTTTATTTGTCACTTGAGATCTGCCCTTCACTGACCCCACTACTGCATGTATTAAAAAGGAGCAGAAACTCACTCTTCAACATCTCTCTCACTATCTCTCTCTCTCTTTCTAAACTTCAGGGTTAATGGTGGCTGTGTTTAACTCGCACTGGTTTGGACAACACAGTGTGGGTTGAAGAACAGCTTTTTTTCCTATTGTCAGTGTGCATGCAGGATGTCTGTTTTTTTTTTTATATAGGTATTCCTATATACCTGCCATGTACTTTAAGGCACATGCTGTCTGTTCCCAGGATACACATACCATGCAGCACTGGGACTACTATCCACATACAGCCAAAGATTTTTGAAATCAGCCCAACCTATCAGGAAACACATCACGCATGATTCACTTGAGCAGGTGCAGAACTCCAAGTGTGTCTGGAATCAGCAAATTAGTACCAGTGTCGCACACATTTTCACTCTTTGGCACTGAGCTTCTTCAAATCCTCAGCTATCACCCGAACAAAACACCATGCCTCAGTAACTATAAACCAGTTTGCACTCACGTAAGTGCTAATGACAACATTTGCCAGGTGTAGCTGCTTGTCATATGGTTGACCACGTTATGATATCTGAACTAGTAACTCCATAGACCCTCTTTGACTGCTTGCCTTTTGATACCACACCACCCTATACCTACAGCCACTAAGTGCCACTAAGTAAGTCTGACTGCTCCTCTGCTGAAACCCCTATGGTTTATTTTCAGGGGTTTCAGCATCTGGACTCAATAGGAACGTGGGCCAGAATCCAGCTTGCGGACTTCAGTTGAGTACTCAACATCCCTGAACTACTGCTGAACTGGCAAACAGGAAGAAGTACGTATGGCTGGGCTCCTCTCTCTAGGCTCTGCACAGGTGTAGCACAAGGCTAAGTGCTCTCTCTCCTGCTGGTGAGCCTATGAAACATTATATTTAGAGCGGCAAAATACACTAAACTGTGGAGTGCAGAGGCCCAGTCGGACTATGTTTAGAGCGCAGTACAGTGATATTGCCAGTCAAAGTATTAGTTATTGGTGATGATACAGCTTTTGCCAATCAGATGTTGATGGGAAAAGCTGCAGAAAGGAGGTAACATCTCAATTAACTGCATCTTGATGAACTGGTGGTAACCTAGATCTCAACAATAAAAGGGTGAAGTTTCCAGCAGGCCTCCACCTGCTCCATCAGCAGCCACTGAGCAGCAGGGCTGGACAGCCTCTTTCCCAGCTCTGGTAATGTAAATCAGCTGTTCCAAACAGCAGTGAGAGAGAGAGAGAGAGAGACTGTGCACTCTCCCACACCCAATCAGAAGAAAATTTACTTGTCTTTGTGTACTGCAGCTGCAGACCAGGGATGACATGTTGTATATATTTACATATTTACTAAATTGCATTCCCAAACTTGAGGTCTTACATCAGAGCTGTGTGCATCAGAGCTATGGATGTTTTTGGTGTTGTTGTTGTTTGCTTGTTTATTTGTTTTTGCCAGACTGACCAAGTATGTTCTGAATTGTGTATAATCTTTCCTCATGTTTGTTGCACCTCATTTTAGTGTACACTCATGAACGACATGTTTCTGACCTACGGATGCATGTGATTTATACATGGATGGATGCATACATTAATACAACATGAGCAGATGCTTTTTATGAGGTATGCATTCCCTTTCAATGAAAGACTCTGCTTGGTACCACATGCATTACAGTGCACTGCATTACAGCCACATTACATTTAGTTCCATCCTTTGGTTGGTGCCTAAAGACTTTTAGGCACCAGTATTGTGCAGCATGGAGGGACAATCTTTGTTCCCTAAAAACTACGTTTTGATTGAAGGTCAGACGCTTGTAATCACATGCCTGACTTTTTTAAAAATGGGAGTAAAAAATATGCAAATCATCTGATGACTCGGAACTTTTGTTTGTAAGTACGGCAGCCTACTAAGTATGTCCTTCTGTCTAGATATTATAATGTATATCAAAGACAGTTTTTTTCCTTATTTCCTTTGCATCCTCATATAATCTCCAGAACTATAATCTGGCATTCTTTCCCATTGCACTAAGTTTGAGAAAATGCTAAACTACCTAAAATCACTTACTCTTAGGTATTCTGACCAGATGCTGTGCAGGAGTTGAAGATACTGGCTTCGGTTTCCAGCACAGAACTTGTTACTAGGCCTGTACTGCCATCTAGAGGAAAGTATATATTTACAGCATAAGGCTCCCCTATTTGTTTCTATTTGCAAATGGTTTTTATTACAGAACTATCTATTAACTCAGCAGGTTATATATTTAGTCTTGGTTTGTTTATTTTACTCATGTTCTTTGTCCTTTTAATCCTCCCCTTTGTTTTTATGAAGTGGTATCTTTGGAGTAATACCTGAGTCTGTTTGTCCACTGATATGATCTTTTGGTAATTTATGGGATTTTTCAATATTGGTTTTCTGTTTACCTTGTTCTCAGACTGGAAGCTTGTATTGAGATGAGAGGAAGAGATGGAGAGTGAGAGTAAGAGAGAGAGAGAGAGAACCTGAGGAAGATCAAAGGTCCACCCTCTTGCCCTGAATATTGTTGCAGAACCCTGTAAATCACCTCTACAGCAAGTAAGCTCAGTGTTTTGGAACCAGAAGATGGCTCCCTCTGCACCATTAGGTGCTAATAAGACACCATCGCCCTCCCTCATACCCCGGGTATGCACATGCAAGCACACATACACACACACACATACACACACACACACACACACACACACACACACACATTTTTCATAGCTGCCACAGAGTCTAAATGGGAAGCGTGACCTCGTTGACTCTGAGATTGGGGTCATCGGAGGGTCATCTCAGTGCAGTCTCGCTAATGCTGTCCAGCTGTAAATGTTCTGATGAATAATTAGATTGTTTGTGTGACTTGTACTGATTATGTGAGGAGAATCATTACCATCCAGAACACAATTTACTATCAATGTTAAGAAAGTTATAAATCAAAATCTCACGGAAAAACAGTCTCCTTTGTTTGAAACTAATATCCCCTTGAAAAACATTGCAGTGTTTGAAACTGGGTTTAATACAAATTAATCGGTTTTTAAGACTCAGGCAATTTTTACAAATGCTGCTGTATGAGAACAATTTTTCTTTTTTAAGACATGTATGTGAAGAAACTGAATAATACTAATTACTTAACCTCAGCACACTTACTGATCTTGCTGTCGGGGAGGAAATTGTGTTCCAACTGATCGATATCTCTCTCTGTTGCTCTCTCTCTCTCTCTCTGTCGCTCTCTCTCTCAACAAACAAAGACATGTTTCCTTACTGTTTCTGCTCTGCTGTTGTCTTTAATCTAACACAGATACTCACTTCCTGCTAAATTCCCATCACCTGGTGTCATGGTTACCACACTGCAACAAACAGGCCGACTATGAAGTTCACTTGTGTTGCCCATACGGCAGACTGAACTAACTAACTAGATATTTTAGATGGTATTGTCTTGGTAATCTACTTCAAATATTAGTATAAGCATTTTAATAATGTTCATTTTATTATACCATTAGTCTGAAAATTAGCTACTATTCACTATTCTCCCTGGTGTACTTGCCAAAATGGCCTTAATAAGATTATAATTATGTAGTTGTTATGATATAGATTGTACTTCTTGATGACAGTATGTGTGTACAGGAGTAAAGGAGCTCATAGAATTACTATTATGGATTTTCATATGGCCACAAATAAGTGGCAATCACCACACATCAATAGCTCTGGTGGCCATTTTTAGATTCTTTCTGTTCTCTACATTTTGCAGTATTATCATGGGCCATTTCTCAGTCAAAGACTTTTGTTTGTTTTATTCTGTTCATCTCAACAGTTCACAAGGTTAACGAGTCTCTTTTATGTCGATGCTATTCATAAATGAAATGTTATTGAATTGTCGGTAGGTGGCAGCATTGCTTTATAATTTCTGATGTATGGCTGCGAAAAGAGTACACAGCAGCCCAAGGCCAGAGGGAGCGGTGTTGGTTGAAAGATCTGTGGGCTGGTCGAAGAGTTAGATAGGGGGCGCTGTTTCTATTTCTGTGACTGAAAAGTTACATTTTGAATTTGTATTTTTCTTACTCCCCACATCTGCCTGTCCATTGCATTATTTCTAAGTGGCATTTAGTGTCAAATAAGGTTGATCCTCTGTGAATTATTTGTTAATGATAACCAAATAAATGTTACCTACTGTTCAGTGAATGAATATACTTCAAAGACCCAATATAAAACCATTTTACATTGCTATAAACATGAGAATTAAAGAACAGATTCACTATACACTAAATCAGTACGGTTATTGTTTTAGTTATTGCTTCCCTTCAGATACAATCTTAAAACCTCTGATGGCTTTAGTACTGAGAAACATGCTGCTTCTCCAGTTTTTCCCTGGACTTAGTGGAAAAATCATGTAAACCTTCAAAACCAGTGCTAAATAAGTTTTTTTTTTTTTTGAAAACATACTATATGATTATATACTATACCATCTCAGTAGTAAAACTATCATCATGCTCGATATGGGTTAAACAGAATGTTTAAAACTAACTTTATACGCTCAAATATTTAAAAATGTTCACTCTCATTACATCACATCATACAGATGATATACAGAACATAAACAGATTTTAACAAGTTTATTTAACAGTTTGCAAATGTGGTCAGTAGAGTCCCCTTTGCTGTTTTCCCATCCTGTACAACAGTGCTGTTGTGGTGGGCTGGAGCTTGAGAATCAGGCTTTGCAATGCTAAATCACACAACAAAAACCCTGATAATGTTACAGTACTTGGTTTCTTAGGCAGGTCATTTGAATGTGGTCTGTCAGTGATGTTGTTAGATTACTAAACATAACCAAAGTGCTGCAATATTTGGAAACGTTTTCAAAGCATTTGGCCAATACTGACGAACATGTTAGGACCTTCCTTACCTGTGGTTGACAACACAATCCTTATTCCATCATTACAGATAAAACAAACAAAAAAACCCCACAAGAACAGCACAAAACGCTATTTGCCACTTTCTTTTTTGTGTGCTTTTACTTGCTGTGTTCATAATCCCGTATAAAGACTCCCATCCCCATATTTCGCTGGTTTTAGTACAACACCAAGAGGTTCTTTTCAAATACAGTGGAGCACTGTGCCTCTGAAACACCTCCTTGAACCAGCAAAGCAACCCCCAATTTCTGATTAAAGTTGCCCATAAAAAGAGCAAACAAGAAACATCAAAGGCCTCGACAAAAGCACAACACGGTAGTTTTCACATTAAAAAGGCTAATGCAGTCATATGGGCTTTGATTCCTCTCCCTTTGCTCAGCAGTTGACTACTGGGCTTTTGCTTTTTGCTCATAACCAACCGGCCTTCTGAACTGGCACTTAAACGAATAGGTCATTTAGACCTGTATTCCAATTCAGTTTCTTTCATGGCATTATTGTAAACTTTCTGTTTTATATTAGAATATATATGTGTGTGTGTGTGCTGGTTTTATACCATTAAATCAGGCCACCATAGCAGGTTTTAGATTAAACGGTAATCCGGTGTTTATTAATCCTGTGGATTGACTTTTTTTTTTTTTTGAAACCATGCCAGATATAATGAAGAGACGGGTTCCATCACCGCTGTCGGGAAGGTGCCTCTGGGCTGTCAACCACGCCAACACGATAAGCCACTTCAGCTACTTGACCATTTTAATTTGGATTAATTTTTCATAAACTACCAGCGATGAGCCATAATCTTGGATTGGCCTAGAAACGGACAGTAAAACCGTTAGTCTCCAATTAAGATGCAGCTGTTAAGTACTGAGAGCTATCCCTCCTCTGATCTCTCCATGATCCGCTCAATTTAGCTTCACAGCGCTGCATCTCACAAGTGAATTTATTAGTGGATGGATACGTAGGCTAGAGACACTCGGTGCTGAATTCAAACAAAATCCATTGAGTCATTTACATCAAATCTATGCTTTATATTTTGCTGGCAAAAGTGAGCTTTGGATGTGAAAGAGAAAAAAAATTAACATGTGTCTCCTCTTCCCATCCCCCCCAGGTACTAGAGAGAAAATCCTAATTCTTAGATGAAAGCGGTTCAGTGAAGTGCTTGAAAGAGTCCACAACAGACTTAATGAATCTTTGAAATATGAATGCACCTTTATTCTATAACATCAAAATGCATACATCACATACCATATAAATTCTGACCTGGGGAATAGATCTAGGTACAAAGTGAGCTGTTTTACATATCTAGGTAC
>JAOXYF010000025.1:1940407-1950907 GCA_028565775.1 Sternarchorhynchus goeldii
ATATCTTTGCTAAAATAACTTAGAAATTATTACAAAACAGGCTGTTGTGTACTGCTTTAGTTTAAAAAGATGCATCTTTAATTATTCACATTTCTTACCTAAACATCTCTGGTCTGTGCTTGAAGGGGGTATCTGCTATGTAGTCTACACCTGTTCATTAAATGGAGGAACAAACTAACCAGACACGAGTATCACAAATCTGATCTGAGATCAGCACTGTCTTTGCGCTTCTTGGAAGAGGAAGACTGGGACACAGTTGCATTCATTGTTCAGTGAGCTTTCCCTCACAGTCCAACCCACCGACAGCAATGAATGTTGATTGTGACCTGTGCTGCAGTACCCGAGCCGCCCGCACCGGGTGTTCTTGGGCGTCGTCTGAGGACGAAATCGTGAACCGCAGACGGATCCTCGCCGGTGGGCGGGCGGGCGAGGCCGCGTGTGCTAGGTTGGCTGGGGTCGATGGGCTCGACAGGGTTTGCCCGCGGGGTACAATCAACGGTCGATGGTTTTGTTTTACATTTAGTTCAAACTCACCGACAGCGTTGAATGTTCACCGAGGCAAACGTGGCGCGTGACGGTGTGTCGGTCCTCTCCGAGGAAGGAGCTCAGGGGTCACGGACTAGGACGTCCACTCCTAAAAGCCCCAGTGCACTTGTTGAAGTGTGTTATTATTCTGCTACTAACGGAGATGTATTTTCGGAATACATTCCAAACAGGTGTGAAACAGTAACTGATGATTAATGATAAACAAACAAAAACTAAAAAAACATCCATGATGTAGGACTATTGAAAGGGGGCTTAGCCAGTCAAATGTACATTCTCTTACTGTCAGGCCACATTAAAGAAACATACATGCACAAACACATACACATCCAAGCACTCGTGCGCACACACACACACACTAACACACACACATTGGCATGCTCACACACATGCAAGAAGGTGCTGGAGCGATGACAACCAGTGGCCTATGTATTTGTCTAAGTGCTATATAACTGGCTGAAGACCTTAAACCAAGCGGCACCATTTACTGTGGTGAAGAGAGAAAGAGGGAGAGGGAGAGGGAGCGTGAGAGAGGAGAGCATCAGATGAGTGAAAAACTGAAAAAGACCAGAGAGAGCAAGAGAGTGATCAGGAAATGAAAAAAAGAATCTACGTCTCACAACGAATTAGATGAGTGAGATGAGTTAGACGGCTGCAGATCATTTTAAAACTGTGGTTTGGACAAATCAGAGCATTGCATGTTTTCATAATCACTACATGTGCAGCAACATGAAAAACGTTTAAAACTGAACACCGCAGCACTCGTTGCCTCTAGAAAAGAAAATTACACGAGCAACTTTTAAACAAGACTTTACAAGACAAATGCGCGTACCGTCGTATTGAGAAATGTGCAAGTCACTCTGGAGAAGAGCTGCTGCCAAATGGCATAATTGTAATGCAACGGAAATGTAAGTGTGTGTAAAACGGCTCGGTCACGCTGAAAGGATGCAGCGGTTCACCTGGGTCACCATGCGGAGGGGCCATTGGCTCGCGGATGTGCTGGAGGTTAGCAGAGGGGCCCTCGGCTGTGCTGGAGGTTAGCGGAGGGGCCCTCGGCTGTGCTGGAGGTTAGCGGAGGGGCCCTCGGCTGTGTCGGGGTGCTCCTCTACCCCTGCTCTCCTGTTCTGAGGGACCTGTCCTGCCACGTTTTCCAAGGAGCAGCGGAATCCTGCGCTGGATCTGAATGCACAAACATAGACACACACATGCACACGTTAGAGCTGCGCTACACGTCATTCGTCAAACGTTATCACAATACTGGAATACTGATATCACACAAGGCTGCAATATGCAAATTAGCCTAACTAACAATTCTTCCATTGTATGCTGTGAGCATTCTGACCTCAGGTCAGTCTTCCTGTCACATCAAGGCTTCAACATTGTGTTTCTTAGTGTGCTGCAAAGCACAATACGATTACAATATGCAGAAATATAATCACAATATGGCAGTGTGTTAGTGCCATGTATAGATGCACACATACACAGGAAGAGTGTGAGAAGAAAAAGAGCTAGAATTAATCTGTGCACGAAACTGAATAGCAAAGGCCCACCCCCTTTTCCTCTTATACATGCTCACACACACACACACACACGCACACATCTCCCTTCCACTCAACTGATGCCCTCTTCCCTGCAACACCCGCTCTTTGATCTTGTGATTACAGTAATTGGGTCTGTAAGATCCTCACACTAGAGGTTTCTGTGAGGATGAGAGGGGAGGACATCACACGCGCACACATGAAGAGAGAGAGAGAGAGAGAGACACGCACACACACCTCTAATTGCAGACTTCAGTGATAGAGAAAAATATAGTTTCTTTGTGTTCAGGGAGACAATAACCTCTACTCTGGTGCTTACCAGCCACCAATGTCTTACGCATGCATGCACATATGCAGAGCACTCACGGCCCCACACAAGCACAGGCGTGTGGACTGGCACTGGATCATGAAGGCAAAGCCCAGCTGAAGTGCACTGGCTGATGGATGGACTGCAGGGTTTTCACAGTGAAGTGACAGGCTATTGGAGCAGGGTGGTTGGGTGTCTCTAGCCCCCCCCCCCCCTTCCCCCCCGAAGCCCCGCGCCTCACACAGGACCTATAAGACCTGCTATTACACACCGGTCACCATTACTGGACGGCCTGGGCTTCTCTGATCATATAAACGTATGAAAATGTAATACTGTCTTTTTTTTTCTGCCTTTTTTTTTTGGTGAGGTTGAGCGGAATTTATTTCTGAAGAAGTCACTGATCAGCACATTTCTTCTCTCGATGATGAATGTTCGTTTCTCTCGGGGTTGGTGTGCATTTCCTGTTCATTTTGACAACCGAGTTCCATTCATGAATGTGAATATGATTCCACTGGATCCTAATTATTCCACTAGATATAATTATTAAGGCAATTAGCCCTTCAATACTGGTGTAAATCCTTAAATGGATCACTACACAAACAATGGCCACTCCATGCAATACGCTTGATTATGATTACCCATTTAGAAACAGGCAACTGGGAATGCATACGGACACCGTGACTCAACCTGCTGATGAACTGCTCTGTGTCTTTCTGTTGCTACGACCATCCCACCCTGCTGTAGCGCGTCGGGAGCCAGGCCTGCAGCACCCGAGCTCAGATCATCTCCGCGCGTTTGATGGATGAGCACCAAGGAGGTGTGGCCTCTCCGTGCTTCTGCCCCAACCCTCCCCCTTCCCCATCCAGCTAGAAGGGCCCTAGCGCAGGGGAGCCCAGCTGAATAATAACATGGCTCATTATTCCCCCCCACCGGTTATTTATCGCTGGGTGCTAAACGATAGCATCGACAGTCGGACGGAAGTGCTCCTGGCTCCAGCGTCATGGAGTCTGCTACCTCTGCTGGCACCTTCACAGCTCTTCGCCTCCAGTCTGCTTCCTCTCATGTCCTCGTCTCCAGACAACAAAAGGTGTTACCAAAGCTGATGCCACGAATGTGTTACGCAGGGGCTTAACTACATACTCTTTGATGATATGATTTTGAATTTTGAGGTCAAGATTCGATTTAATATATATCGATACTGATTTAAGAAATTGTTTAAATATATAATACATAGATTGATTTGTCAAAAAAAACCCCAAGAATTTCAAAACAGTATTACAAAAATGACTGGAAAATCTGAACTGCATCTTTAAAAAATCTAACACAGAATGAGAGAATCTTAAAATGAGCCAAGGGAAGTATTGAGGATGGCTTTACCTTTCTGTACACTGCATTGATTGTTCAGATTTTCAATTCCTTGCAACACTAGATCCTTACATTCTTAATATTTAGCTTTGCCCACCATGGTCTTAATGGGTCACATACTGCATACTGCAGCTTACACCTGCCTTTTTAAAATGATTCTTGTAAATCATGTTGTAAGCACAGTGTCATTTAACTATCCTGAGCAGGAGTCCTTGACAGGAGAGATGGGGGGGGGTTCTATTCCCATAATGCCTTGAGAATGACATCATAGGTGCTATTACTCGTACATGGATGGCTGCTGCATCTCCATCCCGCTGCCTGCTCCTCATGGGGCCCGACTCTCCTCACTGCCCCCTTCAGCCATGGAGGGGTACCACGGCCTGTGAGCAGAGCACAAAACCAGAGCAGCGTGGACCCATTCGCCACAACGACCCGTCATGGCGGAAGGGGGCGTATCTGCTGGAGTGCAGGAGTATGCGGGCCAGGCAGCAGCTCTGTAATTGGCCATTATAATCGCAGATGTGAATTAACGGGCCCCAACACGGATAGTGTGAAAGCATGAAACAAAAAAAAAATCTCCAAGCAGTGGGGTGAGTGAGGAGCAGGCCCCACGCCCCGGAGGAAGGAGGCGCTTCCCCATGGCAACCCTCGGCTGGGGGCGGGCATGTGCTAATCCTGTCAGTTCAGCGGGGTTGTTGTTACGGGGTGAAGCAGGACAGTTTTCCATTGTGTGTTCAATTGTGGCGTAGAGCACAGGCCATATGCATCAGGGGATTGAATCTGCTGTTTATGGGGACTGCAGAAGACAGATCGAATAAGACTCTAAAGGGGGAAAACTGTGCACTTGGTTAAATGGTCATCCTGGTGTTAAACATTTACAAGCTGAAAGGCATTCTGAACCCAACTTAGTGCCCCTTCACTAAAAAAAAAAAAAAGAAATTTGCCTGTCGTCTGACCTTTAAGTGTTTTTAAAAAATGAGTGAGGCTCATTACCTTTGAGCTCAAGCAGTACAAACATTGAACCCTGCTGTTCATGTACAACTGCACATCATTAATATGGATGTTAGTGGCAATAATGACACCGGTAGCACCTCTTGAGGGACTGTGCGATGTTGTGGGAATAATGCTTTTGGAAAACTTAGCCTTGATAATAGCTCATCAAAGTTAAATAAATCTGAGTAGCAGCACGAGTTCGCTCAGACAAGCAACATTTCCCATTCTTCCACTTACCACGTAATTATAATTATTATAATAAACTAATCTCACCTCTGGTGGCAGCTGTTCCAAAGCTACAAAGTAAAAGCCCATGTCATGGTGTGACAGCACAGGTATTACAAAAATAAACTAATTATGGACCTAGGGTATGAGAAGAGGGGCAGGAAATATTTAAACTGCAGCTTGTTTAAAAAAAAGACAAGGAAAATTCCATTCCCTTTGACGTTATGACAGCGCACACAAACATCTCTGCAGACATGAGTGTCTATTATGGTCAGACTGATCACAATGTTTCACGGTTTTGTGAACTTTTAAACAAAAACCTTGAGGTTTGAATCTAATTATACTCTGTTGGGATCATTTGTAGTTCTGAGGGAACTGCATCCACGTCTTGTGCTTGGTAGAAGGAGTGAAGATGTCCTGCTGAACCATATTTTTCTAATGGCTGCATTTTAATGTTTTAGTGTCATCAAAGACACACATTGCTCTGACCTGTTTGTTGCCACAGTAACTAGAAAAAAAAAACTTAGATCCGAATCATACTAATTACTGCTGTGTTACTTAGAGTGGCACGCTTGCTGCACTGAACTAACTGCTTTATTTTATTTTTGTGTTTTAAATATCAGAATTTGGCATATCTTCCAAATTTACTGTAGTTTGTTTTGAGTGAAAATTAGTTCAGAATCATGAGTCACAAGAAAATCATGAGAAAATCTCACACTAGGCAGCACTGCAGAAATTCCTGGTCTAAAGCTGCTGTTACCATGGCACCAACCTGCTAGCTCCTCCTCTTCTGCTAAGCTCCACCTTTTCTGTTCTCTGCAAACACCCCTCAGGTGGGAACTGCCCCACTTGTACATGCTCGGTCAATCCCAGATCCACACTTTAAGGAGAAGTTGGGGCCTTTGCTCTTTCTGATGTTCAGGAAGTGCTCATCCAAGCAGGGTCAGGAGGTCACCATAAACCCAGTCCAGCATGTGCACCTCCTGGCCGGTGCTCAGGTTCCTTCAGAAGCGTGCTGAAGGTCAAGGCTCAGCCATGGACAGACCGACTCGTCTTCCCGCTCTACTGCTGGTTCGCACAGCAAACGAAGTCCCATGCAGAACGACTTCGGAGCGCAGAGTCTCGGAGATCACGGCACTGCGGTCGAGCGGCTGCGCCGTGGAAGGTCTGCGCACGCGATGTCCCATCTGTCGAGCAGAGCCTGACTGCATTTGGATGTTTCCTGGATACCGGCCTTTGCAGCCTGACTTTCATATGGCTTGTTTTAAAGTGAAGAAATGAAAACAGAGCTCCTCTCTGTTTACAACGTGCAAAATATGGTTGCTCAGAAACAGTCCGTCCTCATCGAGGCACTTACTCAATGCTGAGATGAAAAGTTTCTCATTAAAACTCGAGCATTAGATGCTTTTCAAACAGCAGGCTCTGAAACAAAGTGAGTCATTAAAGGGGACAGTCCCTGTGACAAGCTCCGCCTGGTGCAGCTGATGGAGTCAGACCGGGAACCTGGCCGACTTCATGCTAGGTGGAGTGATGGGTGGATGCCCTACGGGAGGATGCATCATGGGCCACCTCCACCCCTTGTGGCTTCAATGTGGGTGATCAGGCCTTTTATACTGAGAACACACATCCAAGCTCTGACCAGAGAACTGCTGTGTGTGTGTGTGTGTGTGTGTGTGTGTGTAGAGGGGTGGGGGCTATTTGGAATTACTACACTTTCATTGATGAATTAGAACTGATATCCATGTACTACTATGCTAATAGAACATATATAGCTATTGTTACAAGAATGAAATTAGGCATATATATGTTTGGGATAATTATTTACATTTTCATACTACATACATGTCACTATATTATTACAACATTATTAACTTCTTCCAAACAAACAAATGTGAAAATTTCAACTTTTCAGGAAAGAAAACACGATTGTTCCAAAAGCTCAAGTGCAGAGGAGTGGAGTAGTTTTCTTAGAGCTTGTAGCCTTTGTCCAAAATGCCATCGAAATGGGAGCGTAAGGATTTTAAGCGAGCGCAAATAGCAGCTGCATTTTCACAACAATACACTTCTGCCTTATTGCCAAGTTTATGCCCATCATCACACAGCAACCGTTTCTACACACGATTTCATGCTCCACACTGCAGATCCAGGGCGAGAAACTCTGAGCGATTCTGGTGAAAAACACAAGGCCTGTGGGAAAAATAGGAATTCTGTAAATGTAATTAAGCTCTATTCCAAACATAACAAAGATAAACAAACAAAATTGCAATTCCTTGTTTCAAAATAAGAACACTATCGCTAAATATAATACACATCTAATAATTTGTAAAACACGTATGGCAGTGTACTGAAATCTTCTCTCGAATTTCTCGGTCCAAGACACATTTATTCTTTCACATGCGAGAATACGTGAAGGTCAGGGAGTTTCATGGAGGGCCACCCAGACATTCTCGAAAATATCCTTACTGTACTCACTGCATACAGACTGAACACAACTACCAAAATGCTTAATGACAAACCTATTAGCTTTTACTGTCTCTAACCCGCATGAAATTATGCACACTGAACGGATGCAGAGTCTGATTCTAAAGCGAAATTATTTCCTTAAATACTCGAGCGAGGAGAGACAATGGTTTCGCACCACATAACGCCTGCAAAGAATAGCTTAGCGCTAACCCCTAGGACTGACGTCCCTACGTGCAGCGTGAGAGCCCGATGTGCTTTGGGTAGTGTTTCGGCATGGCATTAGCCAGTCGAGACTTGTCTGCCTGGTTCTGGACCACCCAGATCAGGCGTCTAAACAAGGCCTTAGATGTTTTAATTGTCTCCATCCTCTGGGCGTGCCATCAGCTTCGACATAACAGCGGGCTCCCTGGCTTGCTTCACACTGCTGTTTAAGGCTTTAAACTTAGAACAAAACACACCACAGACGAACCCAGCCGTTACACTCAGCCGGGGATTCCTCACTCTATTGCAAACACGATAATAGTATGACTATTAAGTTTCCATGGGTTAAATTACAACCACATTTCTTCCTTAGAGATGGACACACAAAAACTAAAATGGAGAACTTGGGTGCCTGACACGGACCAGCCGGTCAGGCCATCGCGCAGAGCCAACCCCGTGTTTCGGCCGTGGAAGCAACACGTAAAATATATTTCCGGCAAAGTCGGCCAAACCGACAGGTGACGGCGAGCGCTCGGCGGTACCGGCGGGGAGGTGCGGCACCACACAGCCGTCCGGGGCGCGGGCAAGAGGATGAAAGGCCGTAATAAAGTCGCAGACGGAGTAATAAAAGACTGCCGCCTGAGTGAGTCTGTGGCATGGAGCGGGGAAGTCTGTAATTTACAGTGACAGTATCGGGGCCAGTGACTTTGTGCTCAGCACTGCCCTCCGTCTCTTGCAGGTTTGCGTTTTTCTGTTTAAATGACTCATCCAAACCTCTTTGATCCCTGGCTTTAACCAAACAAATTGCTTTCGTTTTAAACGTCCAAAGTCCTCGTTAAACCGGGCTACCTCGACGCGGAGGCTGGCGAGTGCAAGAGCCCGGGGGCGGAGAGCGCGAGAGTCCCATCCGTCACACGCAAACGGTCAGCCCGACGCAGTAATCCCTCACTGTAGCCAAACACAGATGCCATCAAGCGCCGCTTGTCAGAGCCAGAGAGGGTAATGACCCTGAACCCACATGTGTGGCTGCAGGCGAGCAGGAGGGGGCCGGACCCAAATGGTTTCTCACCCAAGCATCGATGGTGGCAAATTTGCCAGGCAAATTGAGTGCGGTATGAATCGCCTGCTTCCACACACGATGGTGTTATCAAGTTAACTTCCCTGCCCATTTATCCCTATAAACGCATTACTATGCAGACCTGATGGATCCGGCATTGTGTCGCTGATAACGCTGTTCCTGGATCAGCTGCCTTAGTGGTTTTGACTATCTGGCCCGTCCTTGGTGACGGCTTAATTCACTGAAACATCCGCTTCAAAAACACGAAGCTATTCCTTGAGCCATTTGTAAGTATGCGAACTGTAAGGGACTGAAGGGTGTGTGTGTGTGTGTGTGTGTGAGTGAGAGAAACACACATATAGAGAGGGGGATTCGTTTTCTGGCCCCTTCCATTCCTGCAGAGAGAGGAAGTGCTTCCAGGAGGCTTTCCAGTTCTTTTTATCAACACAGCGCAACCAGAAAAGGGTCTTTTGTCCCCCCCAAAACCCTGAGCTCTAAAGAGCTTTCATTTGTGCCGAAGGTCCAGCACATCAAGAGAAAGAGAAGGAAAGTACAGAACAGCATTGTGTTTCTGAACAAACGAGCACTTATCAGTGCATTCAAAGCAATTCGTGAACTCGATCACTGTTACACCACTCTAAATATTCATCTACAGCAGAGTCTGCCTAAACGGTGTTACTCAAAAACAAGAAATTATATAGATGGGGAACTAGTGTTATTTACTGTGCTGTTTTTGCCCCCCTCCCCCCAATCAGAGAGCTGGGTGGTTATGGTGATTTTGGCAGTGGGTTGAGAGAGGAGTCCTCATAATCTTTCTCTGGCGTTGGGCCTATGACTGTAGCATAGAGGCATTGGAGCAGACAGAACTGAGCCAGCTTCAGCCCAGACCTCCAGCCTTTAGCATCCTTCTGATTCCAAACCAGGACAAACCAACAATTTCACTGTCACAAAGCCACCTTGAACCCCTCTTATAACAAATACTAAATATATCCATCTTCAAGACACTGATGGAAAAAAAAGCACCCAATCATAATTGGTTAGACTATATTTAATATGTTTTTGTCTGAGTTCTCTGTCAGCCAGCTCCACTGATGTTAGCTCTATAACTGGCCAAGACTGAGAATGTATGTCCGTCAGCAGACTGCCCAATCATTTCAAGCCAAGCTGGGGCTTTTTCTCACTGCTCACAATTCCCAGTGAACTGGGCAGCCACGGACTCAAAAAGCCGTGGAGTCAAGGAGCCGTCACCTTGCTGCCCGTTGCCTAAGCTCCACAGGGGCCCCAGGGGCCCCAGGCCACCGATGCTGCTCTCCCCGAAAAGGCAAGCATGCAGGTGGCTAGCCTGCAGCATTATGGAGGGTGCAGTGAATAGGACTTGGATCTTCAACAGCCCGAGTTATGGAGCCATGATGGAGAGAGCACTTAATCAGGATTCAACAAAACCGGGGAGCAGTTTTACAGGGAGTCCTTTCAGCTGGGGGACTTTGATGGAAAACATCGCCGAGCTTTGGCTGCTGCAAAGCGGCGGCGTGGAGCTCGATCGGCAGGACCCGGTCGCTCGTGAGGAGGACAGCTGGTCTCGCCTGGCATTCAACCACGTGCTTGTTGGGGACGCGGCGTTCAGGGGAAGGGGGCGGGGCGCAAGCTTCGGGTGGGAGGGAGAGGAAGGTGAAGACGATGAGGAAGCAGAAGAGGTGCGATCGATGTTCGGAAGGCAGAGGACGCAGGTAGTGATTAGGGAAGCAAGATGCTGATTTCTAAGTACTAGTGTCTGTGACTGGCCTTCTCATGCTGTCTGTGCCGACTTT
>JAOXYF010000025.1:1953923-1958923 GCA_028565775.1 Sternarchorhynchus goeldii
CTCTCCATACCCCCACCCCCCTGGCCTCCACCCCTCCGCCCGTCGGCTGGGAGACATGCCTTGACAGGCTTGGGGAGCACAGAGAGGAGAGGGAGAGGGAGAGAGAGAGATAGGAGTCTCAAACGGAGGGAAAGACGGAGAGAAAAAGTGAGAGAGAGAAGTCAAATAGAGGGAGAAACTGAAGGAGAGAGAGAGGGGGAGAGAGAGCGAGAGAGAGAGAGCGAGGTCAAACAGAGTGAGAGGCTGAAGGAGAGAGAGAGAGGGAGAGACAGACAAAGGCAGAGGGCATTCTAGTCCTCGTTTTTTTGGCCCCTACCACTCCTGTACTTTTCTGTCAACTCAGCAGTACCAGTGGGGGCTTCAAAAAGGGGGTAGCAGTCAAAGAGACATGCAATTCTAACCGAGACATATAACCGCTGGATTACAAGCCCTCTCCAAATTTTGGGTTTGGTGTGTATGTGTTGGGGGTTGGGGGTATGAAAATACTTCAAGGCTTCAGCTGCATTTTAGGCTTTAAAAAATATCCCAGGCCAGAGTGACTGGAACGTTTCAGCAATTATAACCCTCGCACTGGCCTTTCATTTGACTTTGTCCTTATTACAAAGGCTGCTGCTTTAAAGTATGGAAAAAAAAGAACAAGAACCTTGTGCCTCGGCACAGACATCAGCAAATCTTCAAGCATGTTTGAAAACACTGGTGCTTCCAACTGACTTTATGAGGTGCATTTCTTCCTGTGTGCCCATTAACAGAAGGATAAAGTGTTCAAGTAGAAAGATGTCACAATTCCAATTATTTCCACTCTCAGGCTTGCTGCTGAAATAATAATAATAATAATAATTTTTTAACTTTCACAAAAGGATGTTATTTGTGCATCATTTCACATGTTTATTCCTACTCTTGTACTGAGAGAAAGCAAAAAGGATTCTGGGAATATTCTAGTGGAAAAATAGCAAAAAATAAAAAAATAAAATAAAATAAAATAAAAATGGCCTAAAGTGACAGTCAGTCAGCAAGTAAATGAAACCCTTTACCAGACACCTCGCAGGAGCACAAAGGAACGCTTCGTTTTGGTTAAAGCTTTGATGTGAAGCTCCAATTCAGTTGTGATAAGAGTTCTGAAGGGGCCTCGGTCTCTATTGTAGTTTATTTCCAAAATTCCAGTAAGTACTTGACTACATAGTCAGAAGTTTGAATATATCTGCCAGGGGCATAAAATAAATAAATAAATACAAATTTTTAAAAAGGCTTTGTGTCGAAATATTTTCCTTCCTCTTTTCCTGCCTGCATTTCTGTCAGAAGACAGAATGCATTTCCATTCCAGATTATACCCAACATAAAGCCTGTTCCATATTTTGTAAATCTCCCAAGATGCTCAAACAAGTCTATGACATCTACATGACATCCAGCATCTAGCACATACCATCATTTTAGTATTCCCAGACGTCTCTTTGTACCATGTTAGAAAGTGTTTATATGTTCATACCTTCATTTGTCCTAAAATGCCAGTAAATCTTTAGTCAAAGATGTGAATCTAGAAGCACACTGCCTTGAAAAACATTTTAACTCAGTGTAGTCTTAAACAGTGTTGTCGTAATGTGACAATACCATCACACAATAAAACATCTGAAAAGCCTTGTTTTCCATCAGCTCCTGTCAGAAATGTACATACCCATAAATGCTAATATTAGTAATGAAAAACATTTGTCAGTCTAAAACATAATTTGACATGTCACAAGTATAGAGTTTTGTGTTTAATGTTCAGTACAGGCTAACTCAAAGCCTACAGCAGTGAAGCTACATAAAATGCTTCACCTTTTTTACAAAGACTGGATAGTTTCTTTTTGGGCCTGTTTTGGTTTCACCATTGACTTAAGGGAAGCTGTTTTTAACCTGACATGAACTTGGAATAAACAGCTTGGTGATTTTACTGTCTGAACACTAATTGCCTATAAGTGAACATCAACTGGCATTTTCCAATACAGTACTAGATATTGCTGAACTGATTTTTACAGACTAAAGTCTGTTTTACCTAAAACCAAATCTATTAAACAAGAACTGTTACAATCCATTAAATAACCATTAACTTTAGCATGCAGTAATGACTATGATGTCAAACAATTAAAAACACATTAAGAGATTCTAAGCATAACCAAGAACTGATGAAATTAAGAAGATATATTAAAAGTTCTCATTTAGCACAAACTACATATAATATTAACATTTTAATTAGACCAGAACTAAAATAATATATATTTTCAATATTCATTGTAAAACCTAAAAAAACGTTTTTATTCACAAATTCTCTGATCTCATGGTAACAGGAGGTCCTGTTAGTTTTTAATTTTATTTTGTTTTGTTATTAAATCAGATCACGTGGGTCAGTGCCCATCTCGAACACAGGAGTGTGTGAGTAAAAAATAAAAACGTGTGATATTGTGAGCGTAGCTGGTGTTTTCTGTTTGCCAAATTGAAAAATAAACATCCCTTTAACTAAAGCAGAAAGATTTCCCTTACCTAGAAAACTGATGTGGACATAATCATAGGTAACCTACACTGTGAACTTTGAACACATAGTTTAACAAGCAGGCCAGTAGAGTTGTGACGTTTGGGATATAAAGGGCAGTGAGTGAGACGCATTTGCTTGAGTCAGAGGATTTAGGATTTTCAGAAACAAAAATGGTGTACTGTTCTTTCATCGTGATTGAATGAAGGCCAACATTGGCAAAAATCACGTGAACTGATTTCAAACCCAAAGAATAGGAAACAAGTAGGACCTCAGTCCCAAGCAAACAAACCTTCAGTTTCAAACCAGATCATTTTGGTTCCTGGTTGTTTGGAAAACACGGGCATGCAAAGCAAATGTCTTGCGAAGAAAATGTCAAATCACTTTTAGAAGATAAATACTGAGGTGATTTAGGCATCATGAGCCAAGCTGAAGTCAGGTCACGCAAATGGTTGTAAACAAAGAGTGACACACACTGGTGATAAGAGCATGACAAGGTCTCCTCACAGCACATTTACTCCAGCAGTGAATGCCTTCCGAGTAGGACTATTTAACTCAAATTAGGAGGTGACCAGGGCAAGACCAGAGGGAGTTGGGATGCACTTGTACAACAGGGAAACCTCTGGAGATTAACCAGCATCTCCCTGCCCTTCCATGGCACCAAGAGGTTTCATGAGGGTTCCACAAATAAAGTGGCCCCTTAGGAGCTCGGGGTTTATTGTTCACCACATTTCAATTACATAAACTCCTAAACTTTTGCTCCAACAACCGTACATGTGGAAATGCAATCGGGAGATCAGCCTGGCCAGTGGTCTCATGTTAGTATGAGTATGACTGTCCATAAGGACACTGTCCAAAAAAAAAAAGGAAATGGGTTTTATTGTGGTAAGGAACTGGATGCATGAAGGAAAGCAGTGGGAGGCTGAGCTTGGAGGGATGGGATCTGGGCTGGGAGGGATGGGATCTGGGCTGGGGTTCTGGTAGGGGGAGCGGAGCCACGCGGGCAGCGTCTCCAAAGCCGAGCCAACACATGCTGGGGGAGCTGGGAGCGCCAGCACCACCACCGCAGGTGGGGAGGGGGGATAGACTGCATCTTCCAACCCCCAACATTACACGCTGTCCATTCAAGCCGGCCTTGATGCCAGCATTTGAGCAACCGAGAGCTCAAGGATTCAGTTTGTAGAAGAGGCAGGACAATCTGACCGGGTGTTAAAAAAATAAACAACAATAATGAAAAACACGGTGTCAAAATGCTTGTCATTTACACTTTTATTTTGCCACTCTCAAAAAAATCCCAAATCTTTCTCTGGTTGCTATGGATATGAGAGCCCAGACATCATGCAATTGGGACAGTACAGAGGGGCCTTCAAGATCTTCTCTCTCTGGCTTTATCCTAATATAAATATAGACAGATTGCTAAGAAGAAGCATGAAAACTGCAAATTCACTAATTCACTAAGAGGGTTGAGAGATCACCAGTATTACTGTACTGAGGACTGGAAAACATCTAGCAAAGATTGGACTCACAAATAAATAAAGTCCGTGCACGGCTGCTGTGTGATGAAAGAGCGACCTGAGTGGACGAATGCTGAAGTTGTGTAAAAAATAAAATAATACATTTATTTTTTGAAATCAGGCATTTGATGTCTTTCATCTTGGCCTGCACACGTCGTGCTGCCGTCAGACTGCAGCCGTACCCTTCAGCTGCCTGCTTATGGCGCGGCGGGGCTAATCTGGAAGCGACACTCGTGCTGGATCGGACACGTTGTCAGATTTGAGCAGGATCATTCTCACATCACGGAAAGAGAGGAAGGCGAGGCAAATCGAGCCTTCACGCGGCGAGAGGAGGCGACGGCAAATTAATCCTGCCCGTCCACGCGTCAGCAAACGTGTTCAGGCTTCCACTTCCAAACCCCCACCCACCCACCCCCTCTCCAGAGCTCCTCGGACCTGAGTTCGGTGGACATCAAGCCGATTATAAAGGTCCTTCTTCAGATAGGTGAGGCCTTTAAACACAGGCTTAACACTGTTATCTCACCCCAGCTGACGGAAAGGTTCACGCTCTTTGATTCCTTACCGGAACACCTAAATGGTGTCCGGTCTCTGCTTCGGCCATCACCCGCTAGGAACAGGAGGGAACGTGTCATTTGTAACATGTGCAACAAGATGACAGGAGTCACGTGAGACAGACATGTGGGTAATCCTTTCCTTTCTGTGGTGGTCAGGTTGGTCACTCTGAATTTCGCAGCTGAGGGTGGACAGGCCCTGGAAAAAAAAGCCGGCTGAAGGTGCTGGGCGTTCCATGCTGGCTGAGAGCCATTTCGAGTCGGGCTGTTACCTCTGGGCCGGCGCTAATAATATTCTGAGAGCTGCAGTGAAACATGACATGCCAAAGAACCCAAAATGGTAGCAGGGGAGAGCACCTTTGGAACTCACACCCTCCCAGTTTAGGTTTTATGCCAAACTGTAAGGCGAAACATCACCACTATAATTTCCAA
>JAOXYF010000025.1:1963923-1967930 GCA_028565775.1 Sternarchorhynchus goeldii
TTTTCCGTAACATACCACCTAAAACAAGAAACAAAATATCGATTACTGGAATGATTGTTAAAAATGAACATTTGGGTATGTCCTCATAATACCATGCATTTAAGGCCTGTCTTAGATTTGAGCAATAGGGAAGATAAAATCTCTGATTCAATTTAATAGGCTCATGTTGGCTAACAGAGCCATTCTATCTTATTCTTTTTTGGTTTGCTTGGTTTGACACATCCTTTTTTGTTAGTTAGTTAGTTTGTTTCTTTTTGCCACATTGTAAACAATGTAGCACAACAATGATGTCTTTACTAGTACCTAATGCTAACTAAGAGTGCAGAGAAAGATCATGTCAGCCTGGTTTCACACTAGTCAGAGAGGAGTAATAATGAACACAGACACTGTAACATGAAGGTGTCTCTTCCGATTGCTTTAAGTGCTCAGCTAGATTCAGTTAACGCCTGCATTGTGAGAGGGAGATCCCCATGTTAGATGCTGCTGTTTAAAGAACACTTCGCTCTCCTTCCTTCTGAGTATGTCTTGAAGGCAAAGGCCTGAGGTTTGTGGGAAATAGAGCGTGTTTAATACAGGACCGTGTATCTTCCACTGCTTGAACGCAACATTAAATCAATATTCTGCAAAGCTTTCTCTAGTGTTATTCACTTGACTGCTGCCATGGTGCACCATGTGGGTTGTGCAATTGTTATGATTTTTGTGACAATCTCTCTCTCTCTCTCTCTCTCTCTCTCTCTCTCTATCTCTATTCTTTTTTTTCTTCCATGCCCTAATTTGGATCGCTTTGCTTTTGCATGCATTATATGTACGGATCTCACCCTCTTTTTTTGATAATGCTGCAGAAAAAGAAGAACCAGAACCTGTTTTGGCTTGTGACGTATCCTTTCGTTCTCTTTCCACTTCAGCCGACAGCTGACAGCCGTCTGCACAGACCTGTACCTGCTACGAGAAGCGTGATTTTCACCAGTATGTATTTTTCTCTCTCAGAATTACGTGGTTCACATTTTGTTTGCTCAGCTCTGGACAGAGTCCCTAACGTGGTGTAAAAACACTCCTACTTTAGCTGCATTTACCAGAAGTAACTTTTGCATTTCCTTTGTAGACCAAAGCTCACCATGTGTCGCATTGCATCAGCCGGTAAAGAAGGCAAAAAGAAACAATCTAGACTCAATCCCAGCCTATGTGAATCTCAAAGGTGCTGCTTCAGAAAAATGGCGTCGTTTATGAAGGAAGATGGCAGGCATTTGGTAATATTGTCTTCCTGGTTGTTTTTGCTTTTTACAAATATCTGAAATAAATGTTCCGCCGTGCCATTTCACTCGGATAACAAATAACAGACGGACTTGTCGACTGAAAGGGGAATGGATTTTGCAATCACATACCATCATTTATGGAATTTGCACTTCAGAAAGATTCGAGCAGCCATTTCATTGCCTTAATGTGCCAAAACCTCAATGGCTGTCGCATCATTTCCTTTGTGTGTTGTGAATTAGAGCCTGTCACTCTGGTATCACAGTATCCTACTGCAGGTGCATCTGAGTTGGGGTTGGGGTGGGGAAGTAGAATTCAAAACTAGGAGAAGATCACTGGCAAGGTGCTTTAACTCTCTAGCACAAACGGGCAGAATCTTATCTTACTTCTACTCCTATATTTAGACTGACATTTTGCAGGGTTTAGCATAAGTTGTAGAGTGCCAAGACGAGCAGTTAATGCACAATATTTTAGGTCTAAATTTAGTGTCAGTGGTGATGCAAGGACAGGAAAAAAAGATGCCAGAACGCCAAATGGGACAAATACAATCTTTTTCTCTTTCTGCAATTCTGGCTCTAATGACAGCATTTTCCCACCCTGGCTGATGAACAATTACTGTCTTTGAATGAATTTGTTCTACATTTTTATGATTACTGATGTCTGATCAGTTAGTGAGGGATGGATGGGTATCAAATTGGCATCAGTTTTGGCATATGTATTCCTCAGTTCCAGCCATCAACAGCCAACAAATAGATGCATGTTTGTAATACTGTACATTACAATACAGGCGGAACCATGTGCTCTGGAGGAGTCGAACGAGGACTGCATTACGTGGTGTGTTCTGATTTCATTAGAAAAAGGAAATTCTGCCTCGCAAATATTATTCCCACACAGATTTCCATGGAAACATGACACAATGACAGATGATACCCTGGTTTTCTCGACTGTGTTAAAAGCAGACAATAGACATTCTCTTATGTAAGAGCAAAGTTATTTACATTCAAATGTTATTTAAATTAAGGCTAGCTGCTTTGCTATTTTGGATATTTCTCGGTTTTCCAGTGTGCTTTACAGATGTAGCCCAGTTGTTTTTAAGTTCCCATTAACATGCACGTCTCCATACCACATACACATATGTGGACGCCTGACTCTCTGATACTCTAATGACGTGGTGTATTTAATGCCACAGGTTTCATCCAACACATGCGCACTCAGGAAAACACATATGGAAATGCACGCGCCTCACACCTGCATAGCCTCAAACGTGCCGCCGTACACATCCACACCGAGACACACGTGCCCAAGGGACTCGCGCGGCATCTGCCCTGAAATTGGTGCCAAAACAGGAGGAAGTGGAGCCCTGCAGCTTGGGGGGCGGCAGCCTGCCAGGCGACAGCGCTCAGGGGCCTGGCAGGCCTTGCGGATCAGCTGAAGGCTGCTGATAATATATCCACGCGGGCCTGCCAGTGGACACCTTCAAAGGATGCCTCTCCTCCGAAAGAGACGCCTGTCCGTGAACAACAGGCAATGGAGGGGGGGGGGGGAGCACATGCAGGAAGTGTATAATCCTTTACAAAACAAGACACAGTAAACGTCAGAGTTCACTAGCTGTGTATAACAGCCACGGGGGTAGCGGGGGTTATTTGATTCTCTGCCTTGCAAGGTTCAACGAGGCTGTGGCCATTGCTGTTCTGCGTGAGGCTGCGTTACAGTTATCAGTTCGGTCCGCTGAAGGTTCGTACGTGACCTTTCAAGATGATTCAGGTGAGCTGAAAACAGCCGGAGGTCAGGACCCTCGAGATCAGTTCAGCCGCACTGACGAGACTTGGCTGTTTGCGTCACGTGGCAGTGGGACCGGACAAGGGTTCTGAAAGGCTAGAGAGCCTGGTTCAGGTTCAGGAGAACTGTGGTCACCAGAACTGTCTGAAGTACGGATGCTAAGTAGAAAATTACTAGCGATGCACAGTGCATTTATGGTGTTAGAACACATAGCTGCCATTTCTTTTTTTCCCCCACCAGCATCTATTTTTGCAGTTTTGCAAAATGCTACAGAAGTTTAAATACTTCGGTGCTTTGTAAAACAAGCTGCGGTTTCGACGGATTCACTGTGGAGAGAGACAGAGATTTGAGCAGGTCTAAGCTGTTTAAAGTGAGCCGAGATTTAGGACGAGAGAGAGCAGGATTAGAACTCAAACGCACTCCCAGTGATGATAAAAAAATGAATGTGCGTCGACTCATAGATGTCATAGCGTTTCCGAGCATGACCGCGAGCTAAAAGTGCAAGATGGTGCTCCTTTACCAGCTCTGTTTCTCACCTTTTAGGCAGGAGATTATGGAGATGATATTCGCTTTTAATTTGCTTTTAGGCTTAAAAGTGGCGAAGGAGAAAGGTAGCGCTAGTTTCACTTTCGATCAGAGTGCGTTTGGCGTTTTTTGGTTGTTTTTTTTTTTTTTTGCACTCTCTGACGCAGAGTCGGTGCCGTGGTAACAGGGATAGCGGAGCGTGTGAGCATGTGCTGTGCATTGGAGCGAGCGCGGATCCGGGTCAGCTGTCTGCGAGGGCCCCAGCTGGAGCGAGAGGCTTCACCTGTCATCGCCGAGGGGCCCTCCTATCTCCCCCTCACCCCCGCCTGCCATCCCAAAGCCCAGACGAGCCCCTCGGAGCCCAGCCGACACCAGACTTGGGGGGGGGGGGGGGGGGGGGGGGGGGGGGGGGGGGGGGGGGGGGGGGGGGGGGGGGGGGGGGGGGGGGGGGG
>JAOXYF010000025.1:1967955-1980862 GCA_028565775.1 Sternarchorhynchus goeldii
CCACCTCCACGCCGGGGTCAAGCCACAACACCCTCTTCAGTTGGAGCTCCCGGGCACAACTCCGAAGGTGCAAATTAAGGAGAGATGATTGGAACGTGGATTCCTGGCATCGGCGGATTGGACGCTCTCCCATTTGGCTCTGTCCCAGCGCCCAGACACACCCGTGCAAGTCTGAGAAACTGCTTGGGCCCACTCCACAGCGGGAGCACACACGGCACTGCCGCCCACGAAGGAGCCTGCTTCCTCCAGTGAGGCAGGAAACAAGGCACGCAGTCAATCCATTAACAGGCGACTTTACATATCTCAACGTTCTCTCCCCCCCTAATCGCAGTTCACAGGATATTACACAGTGTTGGCCATGCAGGAAGAGTCTGGGGGTTAGCATATGGCTGACAGAACAATCTTTGGGGGGAACAATAAGTGAAAACATTATTTTCTACGATTGTAGAAATGCACTATTTTTGACCTACTATCTGTGTTTCATGCTCTGATAATGGTTTCAAATATTAGAAAGGACTTTTCGTAGAGCAAATACAGTGCCATCAAACTAACGAGCGTATTTGATTTTTGATACCGTTCTGTAGTAATTGTATAGTTCACCACCGAATCCTTTACCAACCCAGTTCAAGTGAAAATCCTGTGAAAATAGGATGAGAACAAAGAGACAGGCAAGGACAAAGGTGTGCACTAGCTAATAATTCTACTTTCCCTGCACTTACTGTGCAGCCTGTATGGTGTTCAATAATTCAGCTGTTTGTACCTGTGGAGTGATGGGGTCTCATTCGGAAGCCCTAAACTTATGTATAATTAAATGCCGAGCCACATGAAAGTGCATAAAACATCAGGTCAGAGTCTCCTTATAGAATACACCTACCAAAGCCATAATGACAACACACAGAGGGTAGATCTAATAAAGCTGGGGGGGGGGTTGGATAACAAAAGGATGGTTTTGACATGAATTTAAATTCAAACATGATTTTGATATGGTACGTTTTAGTTCAGATAAATTGACCTAACCCAAAATACTTAGAAATTAACTTTTCTTTAGACAGAGGCATTAACCGCTTAAACATATAGACACATATTTCTCTGTACATAGTAGATAAAGTTCAACATTCTGCAAACTTCTATGAACTACTTGTGGGACATTTAGACCTGTTATACTGAGCTTCGCAAAATATATAAATATTTTAAGGATTTCTTAATGATCCTTGTCAGCAGCCAGCTTAAAACTGATCACCAGAGAGTGCTGCCGCTATCATCTGAAACCGCAGCGTCTGCCAGACGACGCTCATGAACTTTCCTGATCCGTTCAAATCAAAGCGAGACTGACACGGGACATTTCCGTTCATGCTGAAGGACTGTCGTGGCAGGCCGACCCTTCGCAGTGTTGAAATCTGCACGTCTGTCCAGTCCTGAGGTCTTATATCTCTGGCTCGCAGGCGGCCCAGGATACAGTTTAGAGTGGAGAACTCTCTTCGGAGCTGACTGCTAAGTCGAGTCTTCATTCCTTCTTTTTGTCGTCGCCCCCCCCCCCCCACTCTATGTGGAAGAATGCGTGGAGTCGGTATGCCTGCTTATTATATAAGGAACTGGGAGAGAGCGATAAGAACCTCAAAGCAGATCTATATTTCCGCGAACAAGCCACAACTTGAAAATAAATGTAAAAAAAGACGCTATACATTCCACCCCACGGATTTACCCCCCAGAGTGCGTGCCATGCTATGGAATTCAGATATTAACATAATGTATATGGCAGAAGAGAAAGACGGCAAATAGCGATGCTGGCTGGCGCAGTGGGACTTCTCCCGCTGGTTCTCTTCTGTCTCATGAAACAGTTGTAAAAGTGATGCCTCATTTCACATCTTCATTCCCAAAAATTGGATTGCCTAGCATTCTGACTACAAAAAGAGTTAATTTCAGTCAATTGGTAATAAACAGCGTGTGTTTTAATTGATTTTATCGCAAGCTGGGTGCATTTCAGAATTGCCTTCCCCCGGCGAAAGCTTTACAGCACTCGCTGTGTGCCTGAGTGTTGAAAACTACCATTTTCTAACCCTTTGCAGTGCGAAAAGTTGCCTGTCAAAAGCGGGACGATCTAATTCATGCGCTCGGGCTCAGGAAAGGATTTATCCTCTCATAAAGCCTTTTTAAAAGTGTAACATGGAGTAGTTTAGTTCAGCGTGGTTGAGCTAATCTTAACTTAGGGCGCCAAATGCCCCTCTGTTGGAAAACATTCATATTCTTGACGCAATTTCACAAAGCATTTTTATGAATGATAGTGAACTAGAGTGCTTCTGGTGGATTCCATACAACAGCAGCTGTAGGAAAAGTTAGACATGGCCTGGTTAACGTTCGTGACCTTTGTAAACGGGCCATTAATGCAAATGTTCTCTCATTCAGGGTTAATTTCGCAGGTCTCCATATCGGACTTTGTTTATTTGCTAGTTTGTTTTGTTAGTTTGTAAACAAAACCTTTTATTATAAAAGCTAAACAACCCACAAACGTTCCTTTAAAAAGTTTAAGGTTAACTATAGATATGCTCGTGCGTGCTCATTGATAGTTACACTTAACCACAGTTCAGGTTTTGCATACAGTTCTGCATAAAGACAGTATTGCAAAACATATGCAAAAGAGAAGTGACATGAACGTATTGGCTAGATTGCACTCTGGGAAGAAATAATTCCAGGTAGAGATACCTTGGACGTGGTTAGGCTACTGTTTTTGCTGTTAAGGAAAAAAAACTGCGTCACCAAATTTGTGTGAAGAACCGTCTGTGAATTATACCATGCAAGCAAGGTATTTAAGTGCAAAACCTCTGTAGACGTGCTTTATTTAAGTGTGTAACGGAATGCAGTGAGGCAACAGAGATAAGGGCTTATGAACCTATGATCATGTGGCTATGGGTTTAACGCACCAGACCAGCACGTTACTGTTGCACAGCAACCATTCTCAGGCGCTTTTTAAATGTTATTATAGGGTTTGTTTTGTTCTTTGTAAAGGTTTGGGCTTTCTAGTTTATGTTGTTGTTTTTAGAATCCACAAAATGTGTTTTTATGAAGATGGAACATTTATAAATGTGCAGAGTACTATAGTCAGGTGGTGAATAATAATAATAATAATAATAATAATAATAATAATCATCATCATCATCATCATCATCATCATCCTCATCATCAGGATGAAAATCACCTTTGGATAGTGTAGTTGGCATCATCTTTTCATACTCAAATATTTAATATGATGCTAACATGATTCATCACAGGACTAAAGCCACAGGAAGTAGGTAAAGATATTTCAGAAATGTACATTGCAATTCAGAATTAATTACTGATACCCTGGAACAAGAGAACAAACAAATCTATGACAAAATTGTACACTGCCAGTCTCAGTGAAGAGCTCAAATGTTTCCTGCATGATCACTGATACACATTAAATGATGCAGTGAAACAAAGGAAGCAGAATGTTTCACAGTAGTTATTAGGCCCTTCATTAGCCTTTATGACTGCTTTATGCTGCTTCAGTGACCCTTCATAAGCTTGCTTTAATGATTGAATGGAACTGTGCCCCATGTTCTTCCCTGTTCACGCTGCTGACTGCAACCAACTGTAGCAGCTATTTCTTTTTGCAAATATTTTTGCTTCGCCAGCACAATGATTTTCACACTGATCTTCTAGGCTTCGGTATTTGTATCCATTTTGTTAAGGGTCCTTCTGCCATGCCACTAAATCATGAATCAGTTTTCACACTAGAGCTGCACATTCAATAACACCTAAAAGCTGTATGTTCTCACCACAGTTTGGACTTCAAACTCATCACAGTCTGCACACTTCTTGAGCATGCCCAGAATCAGTGTGCTATGGCGCTTAAATAAATGCCGACCAATCAAATAAAGGGGTGGCTGAAGGTTTTCATTTCAACTAAGTAGGGATACTCCAAATTCCACTTGTTGATTCAGTTGTTTGTTTTCAAAAATCTGATGAGTTGCATCAGTTGTCTACTACTTTGGCTCAACTGGCATTTTGCAGAAAGGACTAGACACCTGGTTATTGAGAAAACACATCGTTCTTGAAGAATACATAGCAACCAGTCACATGCACTCACATCCCTTCGAACATTAAAACGCTTGCTAAACATCAGTGAACAGCAGATTTATTGTATTTATTGGTTATCATTTACACTAAAATATGACAGGAGAATTGTTTTAAAAAATAACATATTTCGCCTTTTCGTCTTCTCATAAAATGCTATATGAGTTAAGAGACATATTAAAACAGATCTGAGACCAGTCCTGCATCTTTCCAGAATCTTCCCAAGATCTTCAGTTCACTCTACAGTTTCCAGTGGTGTCTAGGGCAGGGGACCTCAGGATGACCTGTGCAAACGTTGTCCCTGTGGTTATAACCTTTAATGTGAATTTATGTGATTTTGGAGATATGCATTGGATCATTATCTTATGTCTGACATTCCATCATATAATACATCTTCTAGTACTTGAAGTTGTCTATGAGGTATTATCTTAAGATTTGCAAGGAAAGATTCCAAAGCAGCCTGATTACATTAACCCTCCACCACCATAAATCACAGTGGGGATTAGCTTCTTTTTTACAATGACTTTGACTCTTTTTACACCAAACCAAAGAAATCCCAGAGATGTTTACGGAACACTACGCTTTTGTGGTCTGAGGGCAGACGAGGCCTTTTTTTGTGGCAGGGTCTCCAAATAGTTTGTTTGAATGGAGGTGGCATCTAATTGTAGTTTCTGGGACTCGGAGACTGCAGGACTCAACCCGCTCCTGTTGTTATCCCTCTATGATCCTTGACAAAAGTGTTTTGCTCTCCACCAGTACTCTTCTCTGTACATGGGGACAAAGTATAAACTTTTCTAGTTTGATTTATCATAGATTGTTGCATTAAACTCCTTATTTATTATTCTAGCAGTGGAAATGGCTGTTTTTTATAGCTAGTGTATATAAAGCCTATGTGCTGCATTTGATAAAATACTCTCTGTTATCATATACAAAAATCTAAATAATATAAACTCATAAGATTCTAAATCTATCTCAGATTTAGAATCTTAGAAGAAGTGTTGAGTATAACCAATTGAATATACAATATCCTGAAACAGGAAATGACAGGGAACCTTCATGAGAGTTGAGTCCATGCTTGTGCGTTGGTTTGGGGTTTAGGGAGGGGCTGTAGAGTTGTTTAGCAACACACACACAGACATGCACACACAGTGCACACACACACACACACACACACACACACACACACACACACACACACACACACACTGGTCTGCTTAAGAATGAGGGTAGTGTGCTGCGGCCTGCAGTCTTAGCAGGGTTGGCCTTTCACAGGCCAGAGCTTTGGCTGCCTACATTCGAAATGTATCAAAGTAAACAGGAGGTCTAAAATAGAACCCGTGCTCTCCAGGACGCAACGGCCACACAGAAAAGACCATGAGATTGTGAAAGAGAGGTGGGGACAGAGGCACAAAGAGATGAGAGAGATTACAAAGAGTTCAGCAATCCTGAAGTTATACTTTATTTTATATTCTTTTAATTAATAGAAGAGTTCACAAGACTAGCACTGCATAGAGTTTGTTTAATTTTTGTTTTGTCTTAAATTAGCATGATACAAATATGCAATACACTGTAAACATGTAATTCACCATGAAGAATTTCAATCAGATGTTCCCAGTTCAGTACTGTGAGTTGATTCATGGGTAGAGAAAATTGAAACTACAACACAGACTAATGTGTGTGTAAAGTGTAATGTGTACGAGCAGTAAGAGAAGAGCACCATTCTATTCTCACTCAACTGTGGTACCACATGCTAATATCTTATTCCATATAAAAGCCAAGTTGATTTGACTTGAATGAATTAGATATGGATGTACAAACCTATGAGAGGCTCAAAAACAAACAAAAAGAAATGCAAGAAACAGATAAATAGAAACAAAATCAAATTTCTTTGGCTAAATGAAAACAGAGGTAAGAAGCTCACACCAGCTTCATAGGAGCAATATTTGAACAATTCATCAATTACTACACAAATCAAAAACTGAACAATTCATCAAAAATGTTTTGACTAATATTACAAGTCTATTTAGAAACACTATTCTTACCCTGATATCTATGCAATATTTTAAAAATAAAAATCTTTGCATCTTTAGCTTATTTATATAGTTACTGTGAAGCAAACACACACACACACACACACACACACACACACACACACACACAAACACACACACACACACAAGAAGGAGTGGAAAGGTTCCAGCCCTCTTAGTCAGCACCCATCACTGATCTTCTCCTCCTGCATCTGCCCTTATCTCTGGCTTCACATGTGAGGCTCGAAGCCCTCTCCCTCCTAACACAGCATAGGCCCTGGCAGAGAGTGTGCTAAGCGCGGTGTGATGCTATCGAGCCCGGCAGCTGCAGGCTGCTTGTGTGCACGGGCGGGGGGGGGGGGTGTAGGAGGTGGAGGGGGCGCGCTGGCGTAGAGGAGGTGGAAGTGGTTAAAAACCGTTAAAGACGTGGTTGAGGAGGTAAAACCGTGTGGCCAGTGATGGGAAACAGTCGTTAAATGGAGGAAAGAGTCAGAGTTTAGTTCACAACTGAAGGTGAGAGGAAGCATTTTTTTTTTGTCAGCTGTTACTAGCAAGAATTTAATCAACAGAAAAAAAAAAGGGTACAATATATTTAAAAAAATAAAAATATATTTTATTATTACTTTTACTTACAACATTGTATGTTATTTTTGCATTCTACTTATTGAATTATCTTTTAAATAAGTAAATAAGTATTTTAAATAAGGTGACACAATATAAAGATGTGTACCACGGGTCTCAAATTAGCTCATGTCAAACGGGGGGAAGTGACAGTAGGTTGAATCATAGGTAACACTAAACACAAACTAGCAACATATGAGATTACAGATTCTGTTTCAGTGCTCATCACCTCGCCCACCTTGTCTAGACTTCAGTCATCTGCGTGTGAGAAAGTTCTGGAAAGGCCTTACAATAGGTATATTTGACCATCACCAGACTGAGAACATGGGCTAATTGCACAAAGGGAGATCATTAAAAGCAGAACTTTAAAAACCTTGTTCTCTGAAACATGCTTTAAAACAGGGAGATTTTAAACTGCAGCCTGGGCCACTCCAGACCTCCTCCACAGCTTTGGAGTCCTCGGGATGTCATTTGGCACTGACAATTCGCGAACATCACACTCTGTAATTTGTTTTGTGCTTCCTTGCATTCAAAGCTACCACGTCTCACTCTGCTCAATGTACCATGGGTGGGGGGAGGAATTATCCTTTGTGATTTAGTCTAATCACACTGTGCTCATTAACCGTCACCATCCTCACTTTCATGATCATTGTTCCAAAGATGATTTCATCTTTCATCTGTTACTTGTAAAGGTATCGCCTTGATTTACAGCCTACAAACAGCGTCAGTTACACGTTTTATCCAAATCAGGTATGATCTTTCACGTAACTAAATCACCTAATGATATTTAGTTAAAATTGCTTTGTGAAATAAATTCTCCATAGCTTGATAAACGCAAAGTATTTTTTCCTGCTCATCTTCTACAATTAAACTTGACAAGAATTAGAAATGAACGTTGTTAGGAAAACAAGGAACGGTCCTTTTCTGGCATCGAGCTAGTCTCTTTCTCTCAAACGGGGAGTGTCACATGACAGCGGGAGTGCCTGACGTGTGCGCGCTAACGCTCCAGCGCTTTCCCTGGGGCCGTGCGGCACGTCGGTGCTATTTGGCCTACATGCTCACTCGAGCACACCCACGCTCCCCCCGGCATCACCTCTCCGCTACTGTGCGCTCGGCAGGCCGTTTCCCCGGCAGCTTTTTGTGTTCGACGCATTCTCACTGTTTTTAATATTGGTCAAAGAGCAACGTTTAATCTTCAGGAAACGGCACCTAAAGAGCGTACCAACTGAAACTACTGTAGAAATAATAAGGGAGGTTAAAAAAAGGCCATACGTTAACACCCAGAGTTAAAGTATTACGAAAAATAAATGGCTATTTAAGAAGTGAAGACGCGCGATGACAGCATGATACATGTGAAATAAACGATATTACATCTGTTCCTATAACTCCAGATATTGTATTAACCAACAGTTCATAAAAATAATAAAAAAAAGATTTTATCTTCAGCTAATGCTGCTAGCTCTGTAGGTTTAGCACAGCTGCACACTGACGTTTTGTGTTGCTGTTACCAGCCGTGAACGCGATGTACAAACGGTCGAAGGGATAACTGAAAAAATTCTACTCATTCACGACTGCTTTGCCCTGAGTACAACAACCTGTGATTTAATGATTTTAATAGTGCTTTGTCAATTAATTTCAGCAGCCTAGACAGGATTTGAATATATAAAGCAGAAAATAATTGGTACTGCCAATTATTATGATGGATTGCAGCGATGAGTCAATATAATGGCAAAAGTCTAATGTTACCGGAAAGAGTATACATTAACATGCATCAACAGCAATTTCGTTTTAACAAATGAGTGCAGACTTACAGAGTAAAGCTTATTACCCACAGTTATCTGAAACTAAACTCACTGGCATCTTCCTCACCATGGTTTATATTCCTGCGCTACTTCATAATTGACAATACAATGGTGTAATTATGCAAAAAGACCCATAACGGTTGTATCTGGCTTCATTTCTTGCGTCACCACACGCTATTCACCTCATTCTCTTTATGCAGTTCTGCTAACACAGGCTGTTGGTTGGCAGATTATAGACTCTCCTTCATTAATGGTGCTGCAGGTGACTTCTCTTGCTTATAGCAGTTAATTTTGACTTTCACTTCTTTTTATCACCGATTGTAGTTTGGCCTGTAGATTGATGTTAGTAAATACATTTTTTTAAAGATTTTATTTTATTTGTATTTTTTATATGTGCTCAAACAAATATCTAAAATCCTTTGTTGTTGTTGTTGTTTATTTATTGCTTAATTATTTATTGCTCATGAAATGTTCAGTTGTTGTCAGCTAGGCACTGGCAAATTCTGGAATATCACTTTAAGACAAGTGGCGTGTCTGGTCAGAGTCCCATAAAGCTCCATCTTTATCTGTTAAGACACATCTGGCTAGACAGCACGCTGAATACAATGTGAATACAAAGTGTCTGTCATCCCTAGCCTCGCATAAACAGTTCAATGCAGTGCAATAGGCCTACAAAGAAGTCAATGCCTGCCTTTTAATACAGGACTTCAGATGATCCTGCAGTGACTATAATGGCAAAAAGAAAAATCTAACAGAATTCTCTCTGTGCTGATGTACAATATATGCCACAAGAGTTCTGTGGTAACAGACAGGCCTTTGGACTGTTTGCAACATATTGGTTTAACAAATCGGTTTTTTTTGGAGGGTCAGATTTCTATCGTTGTAATCTGCCAGTCAAACAACTTGCTTACACTTAATGGCTGTCTGTGCATGCTAATCTAAAGGCCAACATCGTCATGCTGTAGCCCCTCCCTCCCCCCCATGTTGTCGGGTCTGTGGATAGGTCCGGCTCCCTGGCCCTCGGCCTTCCGAGGTCGCTTGCTTGCATTCACACGCCCAGCTGAGGCTCAAGGCCCGACGGGGCCCCGTCGCCCTGAAAACCACTTCCTGTTTTGGTGCCCGGTGGCCTGTGGGCGGTCCTGGCTACTGCCCCACCCATTAGAACTAGTTGCCGTGGAGCTATGGGAGGGAAGGGAGTAGGAAACAACAGAAACACAGAAGTGTGCTGGTTTGCATTTACATTTTGAGCGTTCTGTGGGCACTGCTGAATAGAGCAATTTACAGAGAAAAATCAGATAACAGATAACAGAATGACAAGGAAAAATATTTAATTAACAACCAAGAACGAGACAATCACAAACCTGTCATTAATTCTGCTTTAGCTTATATGCCACATAACTTTTACCATGTGAAATTAATATGTTACACAACCCATGTGGGATTTATTCACAGCATTTCTAGCCAAGCTGAAGGGTTGAAGCTGTGCACCCTGGTGTCTCATAATCTTTCAATGCAAGAATTAAATTGTTTAACTCAGCAAACTGGAGCAAAAGGTGCTTACACAATGAATATTCGTCCAGATAAAGAAAAATAAAGGTTTAGAAACAGATGCAGTGAAGTGCTGGTGTAACCACATAGAGTGAGGCCTTTCCCTTCCCCCAGTGCACAGTTGCTTCCTTCTCATTCCTGTGTGTATGTGTTTTTTTTTCTCTATGACAGCAGTACAGTGCTCTTTAGAGTAAATGACAGTTGTTTTGATCTGTTTACGTGGGATGGTGCTGTGCTTGAGTCTGAGTCACACGTCATCATAATTAGTAAGACCAAGTGACTGACAGATGAGGGAAGGTTCATGTGCAGCTACGAGGAAGTGAGCTCACACCACGTAGCATAAGTTTCAGACCATCAAGGAAAATAAGACTTAGCAAAACTAGTGTTGTCTCTACTGTCACTATACTCTGTACATCTACCACTACGCTGTACATCTATATCTATATCTGTACGATTGTGGAAGTTAATGTGTTTAGCAGTCATTCTAGTAATGAAACTAGCAAACCCCTATGTGGTAACAGCATTTAAGCACATCACAAGCACATTAGACTCAGACTGGGTCTTCGTTTCAGTTTTGTCTTTTTCACTGGTAATCAAGTGCCTTCCCTTACCACCAGGCTGAGCTCATCCCAGCACTGATTAAAGGTTTGCTCCTCTGCCTGAGGGGGCTCTGAGAATAGGCAACTTCCTGTAGTTTAAGGCCAGTGATTAAGAAGCCAAGCCCTTTATCCCCAACAGGCCGGGAGCTTTTGTATGAGGTATGCCTCACTTCCCCTCACTGAAAGTGATGGGGAGAGAGAGGGCTCCACGGCCTGCTCAAACACACAAGCAAAATAATAGACCCTCCATTGTTGACTGCTCCATTGTTACCCGTCGGGGTAATCGTGGTACGACCCCCGTCACCGTAAAAACTCCCTCCGAGCCACCGACCAACAAGCGCTTTGCACCAGGGAGTTGTCCTCTAATTATACTGCCACTGAGACCACTCGGTCGTAATTAGACAGCGCTCTCGCGTGCACGCGGCCCTCTTTTGCATAAGAATCGCCCTCGTGTGTCTGGAGTCTCTGGCGTTAGCGTGCGAGGTGCACAAACAGTACGGCTGCACTGGGGGTCTGAAGAGGGTCTGGTAGTTCCACAGCACTGAGCAGGAGAGCAAATATTGGCTTTCTTGCCCAAGTATAATTAAAGATACCGATCCTCAGTAAGCACCACCTACGTCGACTGTAAACAAAGTGCAATGTTGCTGTTTCTTTTTAACGTAATGGTTGATTTAAAAAAATTTTTTGTATTTAATTAGTCCTGTTAATTTTGGGGTTTGTTTACAAAAACCTTATTCACAAGACCTGAAAGATCAATTAAAGTAAAAGTAATTTGGTAAAGGTCATTCTATATATGCGTACACACATACTGTATATCCTCCTGCGACCCATAAAAATTCAAGTCGGATGTTGAATGAAGCATCTTTTGGAAACTCATGCCCCCCCTCCCCCCTCCAGAGGACAAAAATTAATTACCAGGTCTGACAAGGATAAATATATGTGTTTGTGTGTGTGTGTGTGTGTGTGTATGAATGAAGCCAATGAAACACTAACCTTAAATACTAAGACAACATTCTGTTTGACCTGGTTTCATTTTTTTACAGGAAATTAACTTGTCATTTCATGTCTCCTTCACTAAGTAGTTCCACTAAATGTTTGTGTGTGTACCTGCTTGTGTGTGTGTGTGTGTGTGTGTGTGTGTGTGTGTGTGTGTGTGTGTGTGTATTTACACTTCAGATAAACTGAAAATGTGGGTATATTATTATTAGTTGTTATTTCTGGTGTTGGTGCTGTTGAAACTACTCTTTGTGTCTGAGGAAAAACATACATGTACAGTCTTTGCTCCTCATGTTGAAAAACTCATAAGCACATGTGACTAATCTTTGAGGGGCCACAAACAGGCCCATTAGGCTCCTGGGGCCCTGCAGCATTGAGCTTCCCCGCATTCTCACAGCAACATAGTACACTGTGATGAATGGAGATGACATGGAGGGCTCCAAGGTCACCACCTGGCCAACACCTCCTCTTTGTTTCGGCCTGACGATATTATGTGGCCCTGGGAACAGGAGGCCCCTGGAGCCTGACCTCTGATTCTGACTGGGCACCTCTTTTCAGCTCATATCTGCACAGAGCTTAACACTCAGCAAGATCATTGTATTTCTATGAAGAGCACCTATGCATAAAGAGGTATACAGTTATATTTAGATTTTATTTTTATGTTAAACACCTCTTTACTTGTTTATAAATATATAAATAAAACAAATTAATGTAAACATTTTGAAAATCACAGGATAACTTGTGTCAAGAAAGTTAATATATTTTAAATAAATATAATTTTATGGGTTTTCACCTCATCCTTAAACATGATTAAATAACACTATTTTTCTTGCTAAATATTTTACATTAAATACACAATGGCATGTAATCAATTTATAGTTCATTTATTATAATACTTTTTGTATAATTAGGCAGAAAAACGCCACGCTATTTTTCCCTGCTTGTGACTTTAAACTCTGTGCTTCTAATTCACACATCACATGGTATTAATAGCCTTAATTTTGCATTACTTGGAGAAGGATACCGAATATATCACGCATCAATTATCCAGAAATATCAGTTGTCCAGAAACAACAAGCTAAAGTAATGTTTCGAGTATTAATAATGTTTTGAGTATTAATAATGTTTTGAGTATTAATAATGTCCAGTTCTTTGGGCTGTGCGTCCTCGCGGGTCCGTCTGCATGCGCACAAGGGCGTCTCCAGGGCAGCAGCACCAG
>JAOXYF010000025.1:2065424-2076884 GCA_028565775.1 Sternarchorhynchus goeldii
ATATATATATATAGCAAACCATCCATTCCATCAAGCTTCATTTTCCAAACAGTTGGGATACACTCCAATGTATATAGCTATTCTAAACACACCCTGAATAAACATAATATATAAAGATACATGACCATACTGAGAGTTTTTCCTATTTTCAGAAGGAAGATTTATTTGGACTCCTGCTATGGGCTCAAATGTACACCATGTTTCCGTCCAGTGAGAAGCTGCAAAGAAGCATTACGCATTTAGTCAGGACTAAAGCTATGAGAGAGGTTGTACTATAAGCAATTATAAATCATCAGAGACAATTTAACAAGGGGCTGGCTGAAAGACAGCAAACATGCTAAATGCTACAATTACAAGTGCTCAATTTCAGCATGTAACTGTATGATTCTGAGTAGTTCTTTTGCTTCCTCTGACCTTTCACAATGCTATTACAGCGAAGTCTCACCCCACCAAAGCAGCTTAACCAGCCATGGCACCGGTTCTGCAAGTGCAGAGTAGGATTTTAATCGCTGGCACATGATCTGTCCCTAGAAGTCTGTAAGCATACAACTATCCCTTCTCTCACTGGGCGAGAAGGCTGGCATGGTTTTGTGATTCATAGAGATCGTCTACACATGATTTGTAGCCACAGCAGCACGTGTTGGTTCACACAGTTCCAGGTAGCTGTAATGTGATATGGGAGAGGCTGACTGACGTTACTGAGTTTAAGGACACAAAAGTTAAATTTAGTTATACATTTGTTTACTTTCTCTAATCAAATATGAAATTCACCAGTCAAATAATTATATATAGGTGGCTTAAATAGTTCTTAGTTACTTAACGACAGCACATAAGCAAATACTCAGCCTAATTCCAACACACAAAAAAAACAAGTCATGACAAAACAGCATTTCATGACAACTAGCAAAGTAGCCAGCATATAGAACCCAGTTCTGTTTATATGACACTGCTACAACACTGAGAAAAAATAACTTGCAGTGTTAAGCAAACATACGTCAGCCCAATATTGAGAAACGTTTATGATTAGTGCCAGAATAAAACATTGGACTAAAAAATGCTGTTTTTTGTTGGTTGGTTGTTTTTATTTACTAGCTAGTAAACTAAATTATTTAGCCAGTCGTGGTGGGCTCGCTGCTCTGCATTAGCTAAGCTAGTTAGCTAATACTACTGTACTACTAACCAACACTGCACAAGAGGCTTCATTTTAAGTAGTGCTAATAAAGCAAACGATTAGTTATAACGGAGTGTCGCTACCTAGTTAATATCGGCGTAGCTAGTTAACTTTAAACTATTTATTACTGCACAATAACGTGACAGCATGCTGAAGTCAATCGCATGTAGATTACATCGCCAAATATACCATCCCAAAGACGTCTTCGTGACAGAAAGGTTGATCATCTCTAACGTAACTCAGCAGTAGACAAAAGGGGAGTTTAGTGCTAGCTAGGTACAAAATAACGCATAACGTATTAGCAAGCTAACAAGTTTCTCAACTGCGCCTGTCATGAAGTTGCATTAAGAGCTAAGCAAACTATTTGAAGGCAATGCGTGTGACACTACGATGTTCCGCGGTGACAGATCAAAACAGCGACGTTATTTTACGAGTCACGACACGATTTTAAAACTATTTTAAACAGCTTGTCCAACATTGCTTTTAACTGTTCCAGAACAATATTTTAACGCTGACACTTTACCTAGGTTAACTGGTTGTCTAAACCCACATCAGCCCAGATAGCTAGCAAAAGCTAGCCAGCAACGCTTCAGCGTTAGCTAGCTAATATTTTAGCTAGCCAGTTAGCTAGCTAGCTAAGAACTTCAGCTAAACTTTTCATGAGTAACGTTAGTCAAGCCAACCCTCATATCTAAGTCAGTCACTTTCTGGCTAAATAATTATAACCATCTTGTTGACATTTCATAAAAATACAATTTTAATAAATATAGTGCCGAAATATTTTTGGAATGAATCAAAATCTTTAATAGCGAGTTTAACTGTTGACAGAAAAAAAACACGTCGTTAGCTAGCCTACAGTTAGCTAGCTTACTTTGCCTTTGCTAAATCCTTACCAGGAAGTGCCAGCCTTAGCTTCCACACACTGAACTGGAAATAGAGATGATGGCGTCTACTTTGTCAGTCCAAGGTCGAGCTTCAGCTCACTTCACGAGCTGTTGTGTAACTGTGTAGCACTCAAATTATAAAGGGTAGTCCGAGATTGCAAATGTTAAAAGATGTGTGCCCGTAGACCGATCTTCTAGCTCGCCATTCCTGACCTGTAAAACACACATCCCAGCATGCCCAATGGAAAGGGGCGGGGTACGCAGACAGAAGTCAACAAAATGAAAATTCATGGGAAGCAACTAACATTGCAAATAGGATACAGATCCGAGCCTTTAACGGGCAGATTAAACGTAACCAAGTATTCGTACAGCGATTTGAATGGGGAGCTGTTGTAGTCCATTAACTAACTTTTAGACTGTTCAGATGTAGTTAAGGCCAAGTTGATCATATTTTTCTGTCGCTAGGCTAAACTTCTAGCTTTCATGAAAAATGTGGTAATATTTTTCATACTTTTCATTTAGCTATTTAATTTCCTCTAGGTGACATGTTAGATGCCTTAATATGATTATTTTTATTGTTATTGTTGCTGTTATTATTATTATTATTAAACTATAGGATATTTTACAGTATACGTTTAGTGTGATTATCTCAAACCACACAAAAATTAGAAATACGTGAATATTTTTGTTTGGTGTATTGCCTAATACTTGTATTGCAAAACTTAGAAGAGGAACTGCTGTAATGTTATTGGACTGTACTCCAGAATCCTGACTGAATGCAAGTCAAACAAAGTATCTCCTTGTAGCCTGTTGGTAGGCTAGTCAGTTGATTATATCAACTTCATTACAATTTTATTTATTCATTTATTTATTATACTGTTTTTTACAGTATTTTTTATTGCTTAGGTTCAGTCTTATAAAAGGATGTGATGACCAAGTGATGATCTCAGGTAGAACTAACAGCCCTTCCACAATGGCATCAGAAGATCAGTAGGGTACAGTTGAATTCCCTTCACAATAATGAATTCCAGATACCAGTAAGGTTTCTCTTTCAGGGATAATGTAATTACCTTTAGTCTTAAATGCCATTTTTTGTTTGTTTGTTTGGTCTTAGTGGGTTGTTTGTCTGTTTGTTTGCTTACTTAGTCTGGCATATTACTTTAATAGGTTAGCAGTTACAGGTGCTATAAATCAGAACTTTTTTATGTGCTGTAATATTGCTTTCTCTCTCTCTCTCTCTCTCTCCCTCTCTCTCTCTCTCTCTCTCTCTCTCTGTCTGCCTGTCCCTCTCTCAGTCTCTCTCTCTCTGTGTCTCTCTCAATCTCACTGTCTGTATGTCTATCTCTCGCCTCTCTCCATTGACTATTCACAACATTCAGTGTCAGTTTTCTCAAAGGTGTCATAACACAAAGATTATAGTTATATGATAGAGTGAGTATCACACCAAATACTCTCTCTCCTAAGATGATCATAACACTATTATATACATTGTAAATTAGTTTCATCTGAATTTCTGGAAAAAAAGTGCATTTCTAGACGTTCTGTTCCATGATGAACTGACCCTTAACCCCAAATTATTTCATTTTTCCATTTCATTCACAGGTTATGAGATCACAGATTCCTGTTCAAGGTAAATAACATGCAATAAAGAAAAAACTAACCAGGTACATAACATTTTTTTTGTCAAAAATAAAAAAAATTACCACATAGCTTACTAAATCTGGATAGAGCAGGTTGACATGAGATGCCTTACATTGCATTTAATTTTTTCCCTTCTGTATGACAAAGGAAACAATATTATTCACCTCTATTTTGACAGTTGATAATCAACAAGTGATGTATGCTGAAGGTGGTTTTTCCCTGCCTGACACTTCAATAGCTCTACTGCTAACGTTTGCACAAATACCATATACAAGAGGTAAAGCATGCAGTGTGTACTTTTTTCCTCTTCTTCAACAACTGCTGAAGATTAAAAGAAACATCTCTGGAAAATCTGTCAATTCAGTCGGTGAATAATGCTGGGATGGAATTTAATGGCGTGAGTTATATTGGGCTCCCTCTACACCCCCAGTTTCTCTCAATGAGATCAATGCCTTTCCATGACAGATAGGGACTGCCTTTAGAATCTCAAATTTTGTGTTTCTGAGGGAATAATTAGATGGATGGATGAGAGGCAGCACGAAAGGGAGCTCTATCAAGAAGCTCTGGTTCAACATGCGAGCCTGTTTTGTTGAAATCTGTTTAATAATCACATTGAATCGCTGTTGTTCTAAAAGTAGCACATACTGCCAGTTCTGTATTATAATTTTTTTTTTTCTGGTAAACTTTTCTCTCCTTTGCAGTTCTTATTTGTTTTCGCTTCAAGGACTTTTGCGTGATTTTAGATTTTTTTTTTCTGGAATGCAGATTAGATTCTTCACTTCAAATTTTGTTTCCTTTTTTCCTGCTACAAACTTTAAGGTCTGGGTTGCTTTATTCAATAATACAGCACACTTTTATGGCTGTAAGAAAAAGGAACATGTTACAGTGGAGAAAAAAGCACGACTCCTTATTACTACAACTGTCAATACAAATCAGTGACCAGAGAGCAGCTTTAATGATTTTTGTTGTTGTTGTTTTGGTTTTGTACTTTATACACTTGCTGGCTTGATTCATAAGTGCTTTTCTTTCAAATCTTTTTCAGAACATTAATTGAACCAAAAATAACAACAGTAAAATGCCCGAAGGGACACCAGGCACTGTTGTTCTCTTGTCTTTCAATCTTGCAGTGTAAATTAAACATGCAAATATTCAAATTTGTTTCTGCTGTAACCACAGTCTTCTTTTTCATGTCGATTACATATCTTAAATGATGTATTGAGAAGCTAAGAGAAAAGGCTTGAATATATTACAAAATCATAGGTTATAGATAGTTTAAAAGGACACCAAATTAATTACTTAAGACCTTACAGCAAATATGCCCTTTTCTAAACGAGTTTAATATGCCCTTTTCTAAACGAGTTTAATATGCCCTTCTCTAAACGAGTTTAAATTATTCTTTTTACAGCATGAAGAAACCATGTTGGGTTTTTTTTGTTTTGTTTTTTTTTTTTACTAAGACCTGTGCAGCGTAGTCTGAAATGCATCGCCATGACGACTTGATCTCACCCTTTTATTGGGCAGCTCTGCTAGCTTCCTGCTAGCTCCGAGGACCTGACGTGCACTCGGGCCCCTGTCTGCCTCACAGGGAGGCCCAAAGAGCCTGGAACCTTTACAATAAGCTACTCATAGGCCCTGGTTCTGAGGGAGAGCCAAACAAAGTCAGGCGAGTTTGTCCTCCAGGTTTGGAACGCCACAGAGTGAAGCCACCCTGAAAAATGATTAGCTACGAGAGCTTTCACGTGGAAAGTATTTCCTTTTTTTTTTACTATACCATTCTAAAGAGATTAGACCAAGCTAAGGTCCCTGAGAAAATATGTTATATTAGACCTGGTTTATGAAGCCTCTCTGTAATCGCACATTTGGAGGGCCTCTCTGTGCTGTGATTCCTGTCTTATGTGGGCTGAGGTGCTAAGGGCCAAGGATACTGTCCCAAGGTTGGAGCTGAGACAACAACAGAAACTAAAAAATCCAGATAAAAAAATATATATTTATATTGTGTGCGTCTGTGTGTGTGTGTGTGTTTAGCTATGAACTCTTACTATTCCGTGTTCAAATTCAACACTCATATAAAAAGTGACCTCATATTTTCTAGCAATAATGTGTCTGGTTTGTCCATGTTTTGACTCAAACCTTTGATATGTTATTGCCAAGACCACTGATGGAATGCACAGGAAATTGCTGAATTCCAATCACATTTTATAGAGCATTTACACACTTAAATACTTACATGCTTACATTTGAATGAATTTCCTGTTGCTAGTTGGCATCTTTCCCATGTCCCCATCTTCTCACCAGTCCACATGGCTTTAGTCAGGTGTGAGAGTGTGTGTTCAGTGGGGGTTGTTATGCATACCTGTGTATGTGTCTGGAAAAGAATATGTGGTAGTCCTATGTATTAGTTCTGAGGGGAGGAGAGGAGAGCGCTGGTGCAGAAACTGTGCATGTGTGCGGATGTGTCTGCATATTCCCATACCTAGACACACACACACACACACACACAAACACACACACACACCAACTACCCCATGCTCAGATCCCACATCACATGAATGTGCAGGGCTGGATGTACACACCGCCTCTCAGCGCTCTCATCCTTGCCGGGTGTGTGCAGTGTACCTGTCACTGGAACCATATTTGATCTGCCCAACCTCTCTCGGGCTCAGTCTACCACATCACTCTCACCAGGATCTCAGGCCAAACCACAATCACACCAGTGAGAAATGACCTCTCACCGAATCAACATATCTCATATAAATGTTACAGGGGTCGGCACACTTATGTGTGAATGCGTTTTGGTTCCAGCACTCCAGAACTGAATTTTACAGCTTGAGGCCTCAGCAACTGAATGATTAGTGGTATTATGATTTCATCAGTTATCCATGTCATCCAGTAATAATAAACCACTTAAAACCGTCTAAAAATGTTAAGTGCCAAAACCCTAAATGTACATCCTGCAATGAGTACTGTGCCTTGTTCTGTATCAGAATGTAAATCAAAACAAACAGGCTAAGCATGAGTCACAGTATTGTAGGTACATTCTCTGAGAGCGTGTGTGTTAATTGGTCTTCCATGTGGAGGGTTAGAGGGTCCAACTCCTCGTTTTCTCCCTGATATGGCCGTCATCCACATTTTACCACTCTTTGTAAATGTTCCTCGGCATGACTCATCATTGTCTTGTGTGGGTCTCCCCCGAGGAGTGAATTCCCAAGTTTTAAGAGCCTCTGAAGTATGGTATGGCTTTGTGCCAAGGAATAACCACTTTATAAAGTTTTCAAATTGGAACCATTCAACACTGGTGAATTTTGCACTCAGAGCTTACAGTTGGAAAAGGTAGCATGCCAGATGTATCTGTATAGTTGCATTAGTTAGAAAATACTCCTGGCTAAATTCACACTATTACACTGAATACTAAAGCCCTTTCAAAATGATGTAAACTAAATAAATAATTGAGAAGCGAGAAGACAGAATGTGTGTGTATTTGTGTGCATGCTTCTGTTCAAAACTCATTTAGCCTAAACTCGAGCCTTAGGGTTAATCTATTAGGTATATTTTGTAGCCATCTACCATTATTGGAGAAGACCGTCAAAAGTTGTAGTTTACACAGTGATGCAACAGTGCAATAAAGAATGAAAACCCAAGTGAATCCAAAAACCAAAGCAAATTATTCATACTTCTGGGAGAAGTATTTTATTATTCAAATAAGGCATGCATTTGTGAATTTATTGTTCTTGCTTTTTGTTCTTGTTTTAGGAGAATATTGGTTTCACAAGGAAAATGTATCGGATGGTTTATTTTACAGTTGACAACAAATGAAACATCAAGCAAAATAATACTCATCTTTTAAAAATGTGAACAGATGATAAGGTGCATGCAACATACGTAACTTTTTTTACTTTCTTTTCCACGAGTCATATGGCACAAGTACTAAGTCCAGAGTTCTCTTCACCAGCTCTCTCCTGTTTCATGGACACTATACAGCTCAGTTGTAAGGAAGCAATGTGTGCATGATAATGATAACTGTGGCAAATTAATGTTTAGTAATGTTATAGTAAGGAGAAATGCAAGCTTGTGTGTGCATGTGTGTGCATGTGAGAGAGAGAGAGAGAGAGAGAGAGAGAGAGAGAGAGAGATTGATTGTGTGTTTTCTTTGTCTCTTGTTTCATTATCTGATCATTGTCAGTTTATTCTGCTATATACAACCAGAATACTGTACAAATTTTTTTTTCTTCCTTTATCATTGTCATTCTGATACAAAGAGCAAATGTAGCTCTGTTTTAACAAGGATATAAGAAAAAGCTCACATATTGAGTGGGTTCTCCTCCAAGCGTGGATTCAAACATTCAGAAGAAAGTTTTTAAAAAGAGTTTTGAAATACATTTTTTGTTGGTTGGTTTAGGGTTTAGCTCTAGCATCTTATCCTAATATTGTCTTTGTCTTCAATGGTGAGGAATTCCGATCAAAGTTTTCCCCTTCTTTTAATACTTTAGGGAATTTTCAAACGCCGTGAAGTATGGCTGTAATGCCCCAAGATTTGTTCTCCCTGAAAGAAATCATAAAGTAACAATATATTAAACTACGAGACAACCTAACTTTAAGAGGTTTGCATTTAGTTTCACTTCAGAGCTTTTAAAATAGCAAAGTGTTTTCTCTAGCATTCCTCTGAGTTCAGTTCTTTTATAAGGTAGCCATGTTCATGCATTAAAAAGCAGTCCTCATATTTTTCTGTATTGATCACAGGGTTTCAGTGCAAATCCATGGGGCATTACTTTGGAACAATAAAGCGAATGTAAATTGGAAATCAATATTAACAATGAGAGCAAAAGATGTGTGGGGGAATCTGGACGGGGTTTCAGTTATCGATGCCACATTTCAGTTGATGTGACCAAGACTGGAAATCTGAGAGGCAACATAAATAAAATGGTTGTGTAATGAAAAATAAAACTCTGTTAAAGCGAAGTATTTTTATTCACACAAATTTAATAAGATATAACAACCGTTTGGTCCATAAATATTTAAGGGGAAATAGTTTCTGTACACCATCTTTTTCAAGAAACAAGGAAACATGGACAATCTTGATAGACCACATACTGTACTATTAACACGAAGATCAATATATAAGATTCTTGGATTTACCAACTATATTTGAAAGAGTGCACAACTGCTTTCTATGACATCGCTGTCCCCTTTTAACAGAACACACCATTAAAAAGATCCTCAGAAATCAGATGAAAAACAGAAACCAGTACAAAACTAGTGAGGCGTTCAAAGGATGTGAGTCAGTTAAACAAACAAACATGTATCTCCTGAATTTCACAAACTCTCTTCCAAGTTATAGCATAAGGCACATAGCAGAACTGAGTTAGGCATCTACTTCAGTAAGCAGATTTATATAACCACTTTGTTCTACAACAGAACAAGGTTTTCCATCAGACAATGAAATATTTCACCCTAGCAAAGAGCCGGATCAAATCGTTACTGTCCCTCACTTAAACTTCCAGCCAGAATAAACATGGTCCTTTTTTTTTGGTCTGTTCAGTGGCAAGTGTCCAGAAAAAAAGTGTGAATATGCTTGAGGAAAAAAAAAACAAAACATTTAATCCTTGACTTTTTGTTTTTTCACAGCTAACTTTCCCTGGTGGGTTTTTTTTTTTCTTACATCAATTCTTTAAACTCATCCTTTACAATAAAAAAAAAACCTCTTTATGTTTAGCATGTCTAACTCTGTCATTTCTCACTGTCACCCTGAGCAACACTTTCATAATGCACTTTTCACTGAGCCACTGTATGTCTAAAAATTTATGAGAAATTGGCACACAGACGTCATATTAGAATTGTTAAAAGTGCTTATCTGTACAAACAGTTGATTTAAATATAGCCCATTCAACAAAGTCAAAAGAATGGAGAGGACTAATTTCCTTCCTGTACTTGGCTAATAAAGGAATCTTAACATTTTGAACAGTTACCACTGTACAGACTGTAGCCTTAGACCCTAATTAAAAGCGGTGGGGGCACTCAGTGCTAATCTCCAGGTTGAAACATCCTTCTGGCATGTGAGTTATAAAGTAATTGGCTATGAAAATGTAAATGTTTGTCATAATAAGCTACAATCACTGGAAACAAAATGCATTTGGAAATAAAATGCAGATAATTAAATAACTGATGCTAACGTCGAATTTATTTTGCAGTTAAACAGAACATTTTTTTTTTTCTGAGTGTGATTTAAGCATATTAAAAAATATTTTCCTGCCACATTTGACTTGTTAAAATATACCAACAGTAGGCCTATAAGCTGTGCATAAATCAAATAAAATATGTGTAGCTCAGCTGCCCAGTGGTTCCAAGTGCTACACATTAAGGTTTCCTCTTTCATTTTTTTTTAGCACTTCATCTTCAAAGGGTCTGTCTCTGGTTGCTTAAGGGTGTTTTGTGAACATAAAAAAAATCAAATTTCGAAGGAAAAAAAAAAGGACAAAAACAAATTTGTGTTAGAAAAGGTTTGTCAAGGTAGTTTGCGGGGGACTCCCGGATTCGTGGCTGTCCAAACTAGAGGTGACTGACGTTACTACGGTCATAGAGGGATTGGTCAGGTCTGTTAGTGTGGTGGCGGTGCTGGGCGGGGTCAGAGCACCGCTGTCGGAGGAGGGTGGAGGAAGTGACGTGCCGTCAGCCTTATCAACACCCCCATTCTCCTGCCGCAAAACGTTCCTTCTGAATTTGGCCCGTGCGTTTTGGAACCAAACCTGCAAACCAACCCCAATGTCTTTACTTTTTTTATGCCTGCTGCGAATTACTTGTAATAAATCTGCCTCTAGAATATTAACATCACAATTTTTTACCACTAGTAAACAAAATGCCATAATGAACAGAAACTGACGAATAAATATTATTAGGGAATATTAGAAGCAAGGGAGGCCTCAGATTTTGCTGCAACAATTGATTAGAGAGAAAACAGGGTGTATCCCCCAAATCTATACATTCCTATTCTGAGTGCATGTATTTATGCACAATAAATTATCAGCACTGTTTATTTCTTTCTTGGTTCCTGTGGACAGTGATTTGTACACTGTCTATTTCAAAATTACTTTCAGGGCCTTTTTCAGGTCACCCTGAATATTAAGTGTTCCTCTCAGACATTTCAAACCAACTCTCCATTTAGATGGCAAAAGTAGAATGGATCATATTTGTCTAAAATACAGTTTTCATTTTATTGTTCTATTTATTGTTATGCTATTATCTTGAAATGTGTGTTATTACTCCACATTAAAGTGTGCAAATGAAAATGGATGCGTGGCCAATGGATGAAAACGAGGCGAGAACACAAAAGGTTGAATGAGTGATGTAAAAAAAAAGGAAAAAAAAGTAGCCTTATAAGGGGGCACGTGAAATGAAATCTAGCTTACCTGCAGAACTCTTTTGGTGAGGCCCGTCTTCTGGGCAAGCTGTTTTAAGTCCTTGGCGTCAGGGTTGTGGTTAATGGCAAAGTACGACTTCATGGTACGGAGCTGGTGGTGCTTGAAGGACGTACGCATGCGCTTAGTCTTCTGCGAGGGAGGGTAGGGTTGCTGGTCCCGGTCCAAATGGTCCGTTTCGTTCTCATTACAACCTGAGCAAAGAGACAGAAAAAAAAAAACAAGGCTGAAGAAGCAAAACGTGTACTAACAAAACGAAAGGAGATGTTTAGCTGTGTTAATTACTATGAGCCTGCGGATAACAGTAAGAAAGCGGGAATATTTTCACTTGTATACACATTACTAGTATTGTAAT
>JAOXYF010000025.1:2076962-2102275 GCA_028565775.1 Sternarchorhynchus goeldii
AAATATGCAGAATTTGTAAGCTACTGTGACTTCTGTAATCCTCTTCTGGTGCTGTGCTATGTAACAGTGAGCTTGTCTGCAAATTAATCACAGCCAAGCACTATAGCTTTAAGCTAGTTAATGAAAAAATGCTTCTCCAAAAATTTGGATTCAGAATAGGCACTGATCTAAATCTGTTGCAGGGAAGCAGAACTCCTTTAGATACCAGCATGGAATGTAGAATTTCTGGTTTGTAATCAAAAGGTTTTTTTTGCTTTTACAAATAATAAATAAACCAAAAAGACCCAGACTTCTCATAACCTCTTATTGCTGAAATCCTATTTAGTCCTAGTATACTAAAATGTTGCTTGTTTAGTATCTTTGTTGCCTTTGTACTGTGACCCTTGGCAAACTCTCCAAAAAAATATGGGAAAAAGAAGAACGTATTTTGGTACGTTCTTGTCATTTGGCCATCTAATATTTTGTTTTCCGTACTTAGACTTAATATTTTAATTGGATAAAAGTATGAGATTAAAAGCAATTAAAAAAGCCAGTCGCAATTAACGTGACGTCTCATAAAATAATATATATCCTATAAATAAAAAAATAATAATCATCATCCGTTTGGAAACTATGTGAAAATGAAATCCACGTTAGAAATATACAAAACAGACGAACATTTATCTGTGACATTTAGACTAAATCCCACATGCGCGGAGTTTGCTGAGGTTGAGTAGTTTTTTTTAATTATTCTTGTTTGGGATGCAGCGGTTGATCATCCAAATTGTATGACTCGCGATCTTAAATATTGACATTTATTTCTAAAATATATGCTACTTCAAAACGTATATATGTATATTTACACACACATTCAAACTATATATATATATATATATATATATGTGGGATTTAGTCTAAATATATATATATATATATTCAAACTATCAAAAGTGCTAAAATCTTTCATCTTAATGGGAAAAAGCGTTGTTTGTGCTTCACTTGATTAATTGGTTGGACGACTAAGCTTTTACATGTCCTGTTGATGTTTGACATCTTAATAACAGTATTCAGGATAATTGGGATAAACGCCAAAGCAATGTTTACATAAACGAACTATTACGAGCTCAAAAAATATTTTGAATCTTGAACAAAATGTTCTGACGCACCCACCTCTCTCAACAAGTCTATCCGACCCGACTCCACGAATTCCACAATTTACCACTAGGGGTCTCTAGGTACAAATACTGTAAATATCTGAAACGTGCCAGACAAAAAAACGAATGAGAACCTTTTGAGGTTCGCTGCTGATTCACAGTGACCTGGGCCGAACTAATAAGCATTATATTTAAATAAATGTTGGATTTCAAAAGGCGATATAAAGTTCGACTGGCAACCAAACAATGTCGTTGAAAAAAGTAGATTGTCCAAGTGTGCCCTGCACTAGTTCTAGAAGAACCGCTGTGTTTTTCTTATACTATAGACTACGTCCATGTTGTTGCCAAGTCTAAACCCATAACATGGTTTGAAAAAAAAACGCATAATCTCCCTGGAACATCAGCTCTGTTTAATTAAAACATCGGTTAATTTAAAAAAACCTTTGTAATGCACAGAATAATATTTCAAATATTTAGGTTATTGCAAGTCATTTCGCGACAAATAGACTTCGTGGACCTATTAACGCCTTTTGTAAAGAATGTACTATACATGTTTAAATATGTCGCCATTTTTATTGGGACAAAAAAAAAACACGTATGGTGTAACTGATTTGGCCTGAAAGCCGCAAAAACTCCTCTGAAGCAAATTCACTGGTTGGAAACCAGAGATTCCGACGTCACCTTCAATTAACACAGAACAATTAATACGCAGATTACCCTTATTTCTCTCCATTCATGGAGAACGACAGAAACTTGGCACACAAAGCCAAACTTTTCCAACCATACATTAATTGTAACAGCAAATAACAAAAGACGCACAGCGGGGTTGTGTTATGACATCCCGTGTGTAAATGCAGCGTTATTTTTCAGGTTGAACTTGGAATGATTTAAGATTGTATAGCACATTCTTATAAATATTATAACATCAGTATTCAAGGGGCCTTTTCGTGCCATGGTCTCTGTTATAAAAAGGCGACGATTCCCTGCACGTGATTAGGTCATAGGTTAATTCCTCTGAGAATTCTAAATTAGATTTCTAAATTTGATTAGGCACTAATGAGCTAACGATCTAATAAACAGGACCATTAATTATAAAAAATAATTATTAAGAGTTTCTAATTTATGTAGCATACTGATAAGAATTTAACCGAGTTGTGGTACCCAATTGTTATTTATTAATTTCTTCATAGAAAACTAAACGTGTTTCCTTTGTGAAATAATTCGACTCAGATCGCTACTAAAAATGAGAGATTTCATGACTTTAATTAAATGCTGTTAAATGACTTCCCCTGATACACGCCATGCAGCACGTGCTGTGGTTATGTTCACTTTTCGACAAGACATTTTTATTTTTAATGCAGTCTGATGATTCTACGTAGTTTATTTGTCTACTGGCAATTAAAGGTGATTAATAATAACGCCTTACCTGAGCTGTAACTGGTGATATCTATCCCCATCGCTGGGCTCTTCCGTTTCCGAGGCCTTCCTTTCTGCACCGTGCCTGTGCCATTAAAGTAAGGCAACGCTAGACCTCCGCCTTTGGCTGCTAATTCAGCGTAGTTTAATTGGGGGTGGTACTCTCCCTGGATAAGGGTTTCGAAGTGAACCCGGCAGTAAACCAAGTTATCTTTCATGCCAAAATGGTCACCCGTGGTCAAGGTTTTGTTGCATGAGGTGCACGTGAAGCAGCTCAAATGGTACACGGAGTCCCTGGCGCGCATCACCATTTCCGAGGCCGAGATCCCAAGGTGGCAGCGGGCACATCTCTGCACGGAGAACCTTCTGGAACAGTAAACGTTATTTACAATCAAATCGAGGCACACAGAGGAGACATACATGAAACTTTTATTCATTTTAGGCTCTTTTATTTTTCCACGTTTTTTTAGCCTAAATGTCGAACATTTAAGATCACTTAAATAGCTCTGCTGATCTGTGCCCTACGGGGTGTAGGCCTACGATTCACCTAATTGGTCTAAATGAGGTTTTTAATCTAGAAAAATGCTGTTCATTTGAGAATGCGATTTGGAATTAGTTTGATCTAGCAAGTAAACGTCAGGTTTTAGCTAGGCAAAGAGTAGCTTTAGTATAGTGCATTATAGTCTAATGTATTTCTTTTACTCACACACATTTAATGCACGTATGTTTGCGTGTATCAGAGAGAGAGAGAGAGAGAGAGAGAGAGAGAGATCCAAACTGGTCTGTTTAGTGAAACAGATTTTCCATATTTGATCTTACCTGTAGTAATCCTCTTTGCAGTAAATGCTGCCATCCTTTGCGAAACACGTCAGCTCCGACTCAAGGGCCAGTTTACATTCACAACACTTGAGACACCTTAGATGCCACTGTTTGTCAACTGCCAGTAAATAGTATCTGTCGGAGATTTTGCCGCCGCAGCCCGCGCACAAGGCAGGCTTGTCTGGGCTCATGGAGGGCATGCTCTGAGAACACACGAGAACAGCGAGTGGGTGTTTCAGACAAAATGAATCTTTTCTTGTAGCTTATTGTGTTAATACCTACAATGTGAATTTACACAGAGGTATTCAGACAGGCCATCGCCATTTGAAGACGTCTAAAGCAAACTAGAACAAAGTCCAGAAAACTTGGAAAAAATATTACTGTCAGTGATCGTAAGTGAGTGTAGGCCTCGTTGGTTATTTGTCTGGAATTATTACTATATGCTATTCTTCCTCTTCTTCGTATTATTATTATTATTATTATCATTATTATTACTATTATTATTATTATTATTATTATTATTTAACTTTTTTCATGTACTTTTACAGCCTAATTGTTAAAACGTTTTACTTATCCTCAAATACCTCAAAACATAATGGATGAGTTCAAAGCATGCTGTGAGCTTTCCTGTTCCAGAAAAAAATTGTATTTTTTGTTTGTTTGTTTGTTTGTTTGTTTTTATTTATCAGCCACATTTTTGTATGTAGGCTAACGTGTAAAGTGCGTGCAAAGCTAACATTGCTTTTTTTATTTTACCACATCACAGCTATAGAAAACAGCTGTAATTTACCGACAGATAACACACTCTGTGGTCACGCGAAGGTTCTTAGGTTAGGCTGTATTTTTTAACCAAACGTTATACGTTAAAAAGACTCACCGTCTCTCTACCGTTCATTTGGACCGTTTTAGCCAAACGAGACTCCGTTTTAGATCTCCTTTCCATCTCCTCCATGATTCCTTGTATATGATCCCCGGAGATGCCGTGGAAAAGCATGGCTGCGGGACGCAATGTACAACTGCTTTCTTGTGCCTTGCACCCCACAACTTCCATATACAGCGATCCGGAGCCTTATAACATCCGAAGGGATCTGCTGCACAAAAAAAAATCACACAAATGGAGCTAGGCTTCAGTAGGATGTCTTCAAGGCAGGGACAGTGGAAAACATGAATATTTGTTGGAAAGCGCAGCGAGCACAGTCCACTTCGTCAACGTCTTGTTGAAAAAAGTATAGTCCAGGTAATAAGGCAGTCAGTAAAAAAAAAAACCTGTCGAACGTTTGCGGTGTAAGAGGTTTTAATTGTGCGATTTAGTCCCAGTTTGCTATAAGGGTTCCGAATGCTTGAAAGTCGGGTTTGGGACTGTCTGAGTTTCAGAGCCGTGTCCTATTTGTGAAGAGAGCAAACGCCTGCCCAGCTTGGGTAATTTGGTAGGAGGAGTTCTCCCTCTCTCAATTGCTACTGATTTCTATTCACCAACAAAGACCTGTCAGTCTCTCCTCAAACCCCTGATGATGGGCAGCACGAGCATGGAAAGCCCTTGGTATTTTACTTTTTTACTTACATCTGGGTTGTTTTTAAGCAGTTTAAATGAATTCTGATTGTTTGTCTTAATATCTTGTGGCGTGACCATTAGAAGGTGGTTTTGCTAGGTTGAATGTGAGTAAATTAGGTCTTAAGTCACTGTCTTGATGTGAACACCTGCCGAAAATTATTTCTCATTTTTAAAAATTAACTAAATTTGGGTAAATGTCCAAACTACAATACTGTCTAACCATACTCCACTAGGAAACATCGTCTGAAAGATAACAAGAGTGTTGGCTTACTTCTTACTCTTGAATGTTAACCTCTGTGTGTGTGTATGTGCGTGTGTGTATGTGTATATTTTTTTGTGTACGTGCGTGTTTCTGTGTGTTGAGACAGAATTTATATTTAGATTCTTTTTTGCGTTAATAATGGATTAAACTGAGTTAAACGTTTTAACTTAAGGTACAGATAGAACTATAAAGATGACTATTAATGATATGACTATAAGTGCGTGTGTCTGTGTGTTTGTGTGTGTCAGAGAGAGAAAGAGAGAGAGAGAGAGAGAGAGAGAGAGAGAGAGAGAGAGAGAAAGAGTAAGAGAGAGAGAGAGAGAGAGAGAGAGACAGAGACAGATAGACAGAGACAGAGAGAGAACGTTTGAGGTAAAAAAAAAACTAACCTAATAAATAAATGGTTTAGTTTGGATGCTATTCGCTGTTTTCTATCTAACTAATTTGCTGAATTAATGATTAATCTTGTTTATTTGTTGCATTTTCTGCCAAAATAAAAGAAATATCTGTTCTTAATAGGAAATAGCATGCACTTATTGTAACGATTTTTATTGTTAAGACGGCATTTAAACGTATGTAATGTTTGTTTAAGATATTTAATGATTCAACCTTGTCTCTTTTGAATAGGTTTTTGTAAAAATACGCATTGGCTAGTCTATTTATATACGTTTGATTAACTATTTTAAAGAATGCATTAATGATTTGGATTATTGCAAGTTGTTGTATTCAGTAGTTGTTGACAAATGAGCATTGTTAAGAGCATTGTAAATAAATAATCTAATTAGGACTAACAACAACCCGCCTGTCCTAATATACATTTAATAATCCTTTTGTTCTTTTTCGTTCTGTCAGTTTGATAAACTCCTCTGAGCTACGATGGAAAAACACACCAAAATTAGGTTCACGTGCAAATAGCAATCGCCAAGTTTTATTTCCATCAAAAGTAATTGGGCTGCCGCACCATCGGAAGCATTTAAATGGGCGTATTGTAACTGGTAGAATTGATAGCGTTGGACAAAATACACTTTTCGCAAATGATAAAATAATTTCTTTAAAAAGTTTGAGTCCCTCCTTTGTGACAATCTAGCTAAACGTATTTTTGTACCCAGAGAAAAATGCACATTTTAACCGATTTAATATGTTACAAAGCATATTGTTTTTAAAAACTACTTTAAAAACAGCTAAACGAAAACCTTATATTACTTAATGTATCTAATGCCATAGGAAAATGCGAAGCCTATTAACCCATACCTGTACACCTGGGCTGATAAAATTACTAAAAGAAAATTAAATATGTTATGGTATATGTTATGGTAATATTTGTTATGGTATGTCTTTAAATGACGTAGAAGCTATAATTCGGAGATCAAGTTAAAAACAGATTTTCCTTTAAAATGCACTTTCATTAGCTCGCAATATAAAGACATTTAGCATTTTTTTTTCATGAACGGTACTTTCTCCAAAAACAAACAAAACAACTTGATCCATCTACAAAATCATGTTGCTTTTTGCATCTGAACAGCCAGTAAAATTCTTTGTTATTAGATTTTACTGAGTGCATCATCAGTCTGATGTGAGAAATAGGCCAACTCATTTTAAAGTAAATCGTACGTATAATTCTGTCTACGCCCAAATCGCATTTCACTTCGAATCAGTTAAATTAGCGCGATTTCACAAAAGACAACAAATTTATCCGAAGTTTGAATATTTGATCTGATTTTTTCGGAATGCGTGGTCCCGCTGATCTTACCTGTCTGTTATTAATGTAAATAGCCCTTGGACCCAAGCTCTGCGTTCCAGTTATAGCATATTTTGCTCCTGAACTCGTCATATAAGTAATACCCCTATATCCGGAAATAACGAGCATAGCACGTATTCTGCCTTAAATAGAAACATAATGCGATCCTATGAGTGCATGCAGAAAATCGTGGTTTACCGTGAGCTTAGATGCCGTCCCGTATCCAAGCGTGGCAAAGAGAAGGATGGGTAGGCTGTAGCCTATGGCAGGGAAAGAGATGGGAGAGATATCCTACCACCAGATGGGGGTTGTTCCTTGTTTCTTATCCATGTGGGTGTCAATTACAGCAAACCCACGCTAGGAAAGAATTTATATGCATGTGATTCATTTTATAATTTAACTGGAATCGAAGGCCTTGTTCGGCGCTAAGACAAAAATGGAAATAGCTCTGTTTTCTAACCTAAGTGCGCGCGAAAAGAACGGGTCCAATCGTTTCCGTTTTCATGTAATGACATATCAAGTCGGTTTCAGTTAGTGTGTGAATAAGCGTCGATTGCTGAACCTGTTTCTTTAAAGATAGTCAAAGTGAGAATGCGTGGAAAACAGGATAGAATTTAAACATCTGACTGTCATTCCTCATAACTTCATTTATAATGCTGTCAACCGATTTCAATGCTAGTACCGACGTGCATTAAAAAAATGGATAGACTGCAAAACGTTCCGAAATCGTTGCAACGAGACAGCTGGAGTTTTACCACAAGTCATAGTATTATTAATATAGACTTTAATCACCCTAACTTGATGTTGCCTCATCTACTGATCAAGGGACTGGCACATAATCTGGGCCTGTGAATCAGTAACGTACACTCGGAGCTGGATCTGAGCAATTTGGCTTATTTCGGAAAGGATTTTCGAGTTCATAGAAAGTGTGATTATAGAAAATTCAACTATCTATATATATTTGAACGCGTGGAGGTGTCGACCCGATATGCTCAGTTGACTGTCACTTGGAAGATACGTTTCAGTTGAAAAGGCTGTTTATTAGGTTACGTTACTTTTCGTTTTCTCGGGGGTGTAGGATCCAGTGGATTAGGTCCGTTCGCCAATGAAGGATTTCATCAATTCTTGAAAATAAGATGCATTTAGCTACGAGTTGCCTATTGGCCAGTTTAAATTTATCCCACAGAAACCACCTAAAATCCATGAGGTTGAAACAATATGATTTATTTCCATGCTTTTGCAGGACGTCTTCCTCAGCTTTCTGAGTAAAATGTTTCACGCATTTTTTCTAATAAGAATCAAACGTTAAGGAATTTTAAAAGAGTGTAGAAACAATATTCGCATAAAGAAGGGATGAATAGTTCACCCGCGATAGGCCTATGTAGCTACCCCATCTGGACGTGTCTATTAGCTCTCCAGTGTTTGCTAACACACACACATTCTGGCATCACATGTTTCGTTTTCAGAGATTATTATTAACATATTAACTTTTTTTTGGTGTTACAGCCGAAAATGAAAAAAAAGAAGTCACATTCTTAAAGCGGGCCTTTTCCCTAAATATAGGCTTGTATAAAATGTACCATATTTTTAGGAAATAGCCTATAATGCATTTTAATCCATACTTAAATATAATGTTATAGTATTATTCTGTATCAGGTATGGGTTCATTCATAGAAATTTAACGGTCGACTCGTCCGTTTAAGTGGAGCCCCTGAGTCTGTCTGATTGACGGAGCGCATATCCCACGACTGCTGAACCATGCTACGATGTTTACTAACCGAAATAATAAGGACACAGAATATCTCCAGTACAGCAGTGGCACATTTTTGGAAGCCTCAGAATTGTGTGTGTGTGTGTGTGCGTGTGTGTGTTTGTGTGTGTGTGTGTGTCTGTGTGTGTGTGTGCTGTGCACCGGTATTTAACACCGGATTGCTGTGCACCGGTATTTAAAGCTTTGATTCCAATAGGGGACGTTAATTCTGAAGAGCCTAATGAGAATTTACACCCCCACCTCCCCACCCTACACGTGCGCGATCTCTCTCTCTCTCTTTCTCTCTGTCTTCACACACACGCGCACACACACACAAACTTTTCCCCTCCATCTCTCTCCCTCCTCACTCTCCGGTTCTCTTGATGCTGTGCCCTGCGTTGCTGATGCTACAATCACAGTTCCCTGCGTGTTGACAGATGGAGCATGGCTCTGTAGCATGACTAGCTAGTCCCTACAGTCCAGATGCTGCCTACCCCACGGTTTTTCCCCCTTGTAATTCAGAGCTGAGGGATCCTTGAATCTGAACCGTTATTTAAAACTGCAGATCGAACATCCCATCATTCTAGAAACCTAAGAAATATATCCCGTAATAACTTAAGCGTCGGGATACTTGCCACTTCGTGCCTTGCATTTCAGTCCCGTTTCCCAAAAGCGTCTGTGCACTCAGTAAAACGGCAGCCATCATAAGAGCAGTAGGCTAGGATACATTGTTTCCATTTAAATTATACCATTTTCAAGACATTTTAAGGACTTTTTTAACAGTGCAAGTTGCATCTGTAACTGATACCCATAATAACAAAGCACTGATAAACACGTGAGTCATCTTTTGTACGATGTTTCTGGAAAGAAATGACGACAAAACGCCAGCACGCGCGATATGGATCAGTGCCAAGCGAGAGCGCGTTTCTGAATAGAAGCACTCCCGCACACTCATTGGTTCGCCAGCAACTCCACGTCCAAGCAGCAACTAACGCACTGATCTAGCATCAGCTTCCTGACACGGTGAGTTGGTGTGTTTTGTGGGTTCTAGGTGGAGCGTCATATCTACTTTCTTGAATGGTGAAGCCTCCTTTTTGCAGTCCAAAATTCCATGTCAACATATACCTACACACATGAATTTTACACCAATATCATTTCTGAGTAAGATATATTGGCTGATTATGTTGTAACAGTTTGGCTTAAATTTTCAATAAATTTAGCTGTTGATGGTCCCTCACAGAGCCTCTCTAAAACACCAAAAAGAGTTCACCCACATGAATGAATCTGACTTTATTTCTTCAAGGTAATAAACAATGTGTAATATATCCTCTGTGGGGTGATAAGTGCTTTCATGATTCAATTTTTCATGTGGTTTAGCATTGAAAACAAAATATTTACTGGCACTAATGAAATGCATGTCTGCCTATGGAGTGAATTGAAAGCTGAATCCGGCCAGAATAATGGCACATCTGGCGTGATATGGCGAGACAGTCTGGCTGAATCACTTGAAGGGGTCTTGGGGAGATGCCCTACTGTTTTGTGCGGCTATTTGCAGCCCTGCCCAAAGGAATCTGGCCGTGTGACTGTCAGTCAGATGTAGTGGGCTTTTCCAGCAGTACTGGCACAACCACAGGGAAACTGGTTGTCCATCTGACCACTTTGGAGAGCATGCAGCCCTAGGGCTGAGTGACATTGTCTCTGTTGCACGACCAGACGGTGATACGGGGGCTGCTCAGCTGCCGCTTGATCCAGCCCACACACACACACACACACACACGCAGATTCTAGAACAAGAACAATGCTACCATTCCAGCTCCCGCACACACACACAAACATGCTCCCTTACTCAGAGGGACAGCCCAGATGCCGAGACTGATTTTTCAGCCATCACCCAGTTGACGCGCGCTCCTCTCGGCCAACTGCGCTCGGTCCACAGCAGCCCGGCCGGCCGGCAGGGTGGGGTTGGGGTTGGGGGTGGGGAGCCGGGAGCACGGGGCCGGCGCCCCTTCCACAGGGCCGCGGTCCAAACCACCCGACTCCGACCTGGGCTGGTGGCAGCAGACGCCGCGGCGTGCCCACTGAAGCATATGCTCCGGCTGAAGGTCAGCTCAAACGGTGAAGCTCTGCTGATTCAGACGCCGTTTCCCAAGCGACAGCCCGAGCGCGTTTCAGTGCGCAGCAATAACATGAGGTGGATTACAGAGCACAGGTGACGTGCTGACGCTGGGGAAAACAGTGCAGACTAATTAATGACCTGATAGCAAAGCAAGCTTAGATATGACAAAATGCTTGTAACAGACATTAGATGAGGAAAAATATCACCTTCATACCTGGGATGACCAGTTTAATTCTATTTAATATTACTTAAATATCTAAAAAGAAATTGTACTGTAAGGTGTTATTTTGGTACCAGAAGTCCTGATAACCAGGTAGATGATATTGGAACTTGGGATTTTCTGATGCACGGTCAGGTGTTGCTATTTCCAATATATTGCCATTAGATTTCAAATTCATCTGTCTCTCTCTGCCAAGTGCTCAAATTCATGTTTGCTTGTTCAGTGGTTATGAATTCAACACCGAGTCCCTGCACATGACAAGACTGGTGAGTCCTTGACTGGTGAGTCCTTTTGCTCCAGCAAGGCCTCCTGAAATCTGTCTGCAGAGGGGGCCGGGAGCCGCACGGCATTTGTGCCTCGTTCGCCAACCGCTAGGAGAAGAGAGGGAGACAAGACGAGGTGATCTCTGAAGTCTGAGAATGCCGGGGAGTAAGGCAGACATGAAAGTTGGCCTATTTTATGGTCAGGCAATGGGACTGGGGAGGGTCCTGAATGGCAATGCATCTTCTTTAATGTGACAGACAAGTCCCTAGGCAAAATGAACAGGCTCATGGCAGGCAGGCCCAGGTACTTGATGAGCGTGACACCTTCGCCATTCCGCTGGAAACGTCGCCGCCGTGCGCTCCGCTGCCTCGCCTCTGCATTCGCCCAAATAAATTTGCTCCCCGTGCGGCCTGACGGAAACGCGGCGCCCTCGCCAGCCTGTCCGCCCCGGTGCTGCTGCGATCATGAATCGCCTTGTCGACGCTCGCGGGGGGTGGGGGTGGGGAGTGGGGTGGTTTTGCTCCCCGATCACGGAGCACTTGCTTAAGGAGGACCCGCCCGACAGGGCGGGGGAAGACGGGGGAGGCCCACGTCGGACTTGGGGGCGGGGGTTGTTGGGGGTGTGTGTGTGTGCTGGAGTGGGCGTCGGTAGCCACGCGCTCCCACGTTCCGACGATGTTCACTTGGGCAACCCCTGCCCTACTGCCCCATGTGTGCTGGTGGAGGGTGACTGGCTCTGGGTGCACCCAAGTGCATATAGTGCTTCTATGTTTCCATTACTGGGCATGACTGACATGTTGATACAGGCAAAACGCAAAAACTGTGCTGGCACTACACATCAAAATCACCAGGTTCAATTAAGATCTGCAATATTCATTCATGTTATGTGTAACTAAACAGAGTACAGTGTGGACTGCTGTTAAGCATTTTATTAAGTGGTATTAGGCATTGTGTCCCCCCCCCCCCCTTACACTATATGTAAATACATGCATGGATGTGTTGAAACTGCATCTTTTTTGAAATGAGAATGACAGTGACTATACTTGGTGGGAGCCCTCAGGGAGAAGAAGATGAATGCCAGGAGTCAACGCTGTGTACACAGATGGAAATTAATATCTTGATGTAGGTGGCATGTTTGTTAACAGTACGAATGCATCAGCTCACATAAGAGTAGGCCTGTAGTCTAGATGGGCACTGATTAATGTCATGCAGTTACAGTCACACTGATAACATTGCATCAGTTTAATACTAAAGATCTGCCGTAACTCATCATTCCTTTATAATCTGATATAGTTTCAAGCTCTCCAATGAAGTTTAATAAGCATTTAGATTTTCTTTGCACTTATTTATTAAAGTATTTAGTGACCTGTTGAAACCAAATACAACGCATTACTGAGTGTTGAAACAGAACACTAAATGTACAACGACAAACGAAAAGTGAATCTGGAGGATGGCAAAGTAGATGCTTATAAATAAACATAAATAGATAAAGGAGCATTTCTTCCCAAATAGACATTCAGCATATATGTGCATTTTGATTGTTCACAGTATAACAGCAGATCAGTGATATATTTTATGAGAAGGTTTGTCTCAGAGGTATTGTAGATGAATATTCTATGACCTCATTCGCATGTCATGATTGCATTGTGACTGAGAGATGTCAAAACCGCATCACGTGCAACAACATGAATATTTAGTGCTGCAACCAAATCTGTTTAATTCATGGCACTGCTGAAGAGGCCAACCCCTGGTGACTCAGATCACAGCGGAGAGATGTGATTCATCATTACTAGTTCAAGAAGTGTGTTGCACATCTGGTGTGCAGTATTTCATCATTTCAAATGGAGAGTAAGGAGAATGCACATACAATCCAAAATCAGTGTGAGCACACACAAAAAGATTCCATGAAGCGGCTCTCTGCACGCATCTCTACACATGAAAGGCAGAGTTGAAGGTTTTTCCTCTTAGAAGAATCTTCCACATTAATTTAGCCATATGGACGCTGTAAAAGATAATTACAAAACAAGTTAAAAACACACAGACTTAAAGCGCAATGTCGATTTTACACATTTAATAGCAGACCTATATTGTATTATTTTATGCTGAACAACACATCCACCACCATTTCCAAGTCTATATTTTCTGTGAATGCAGTAGCATAAACCGACAACGTTGCGTAAGATTCAAAGATATTCTGATCCATGCACATAAACGTAGTACAACTGTAATTGCTACAAATCTAAATAAATTAAATCAGCTTCTCGTGCGCCCAAATAACTGATATATTGCAGGGCAACACCTTCTCCAGATAATAAGTCAATAGTCTTTCCTTAGATTGAACATGAACAAAATGAATATGGAGTCTTCTTCAGGAAAAAAATGTCTTTGGAAGTCTTTAGTACATAGCTCGCCCTCCTCCTCTGGTAACAGTCTACATTATCGGTAATGTGGGTCAAAGGGACGTAATATTTTACTGCAGACTAAAGTATAGTCTACGCTTCGTTGCTGTTACGAAGATGACTATTTTGTTAGTACCTTTAAGCACCGGCAAACATGAACTAAATTGAACTCATTTAGAATTGAAAATAATAGAAAAGCCACTCCGAAGTTTGTATACGTCATCTCGGAGTCCGTTTAAAAAGCAAGAACGCTAGTTTCAGCTATGACAGGCTCCAACGCCACGAAGGCCTGCGGCGCTTTTGTGACATGCCATTTCGCATGCCGTCACTGAGGTTCCATAGTGAAGCTGACACTGTCTGGGCATTCGTTGCTTTGTGCACTAGCCAAGGTTACAGGTCTTCTCTAACTCCTTTTCTGCCATCAAGTTTGAGTGCACCATCAGAAATGACTACCGCTGACAGCCGCAAGGACCCCGTATCTTCAGAAGTAACTACTTGTGTTCAGGTACACAAGTTCAACACTCAAAACGTTTGCTAGGTAAATCAAAGAGCAGTTTTATTCATGATTCCATTGATTGCTATGTGTAGTTTTGCTTGAAACAAAAGCCACGAGGCGGGCTTGTTTGACTAGTGAAAACGTTTAAAAAATGACCACTCAAGACTTCTTTGCATCTACACTTTCTTTTTCAGTGTAACACCATCACTGCCCTCTTTGCTCTTACCTCACAAGCCTCCTGGTGAAGCCTCTGAATTAACTTCTCTCGATCAGAAATTGTGCTTTTTTTCTAACTGGGAGCATCCACACGCTTTTTCCACACCGAGATCTTTGGACTTTGTTTCATTCTTGTGGCGTGAGGTCAAAATCACCTCCCCAAATATGGAACATCGCTGGAAACCGCAACTGACATTACATTCAGTGATTTACCCGTTTTTAGACAAGCACATAGAGCTCAGCTTCTTCGAAGTCCGTTCAGGAGGAACATTTCACTCAATCAACTGCAAATGTAGTTCTGCGGTTGTCACATGGCGGAAGCAAATCTTAGCCAATAGGGAAGGGAGATGCGGCACTCCCGGTCACCAGAAGCGTCTACGTTCTTACAGTATGGTTTAAGTTAATTTTAGCTACGGTTCCAAGATAATCATATGCCGCCATTCTGCTCCTAGTATTATCGAAAAGTAATTTCCTATTCAGCTATTTCACCCTTAATGTATTAATAATTCGTGATTCCGCATTCTGAATACAGTTTGCTGTATTTCCCCTCTTTTCTTAGTTTGGTGGAAGCAAGCCAACACTGCTGCTTGGACAAACACAAGTTAGAGTCTACTGTGCTCACACCTCGAAGGAAAACTCAGTTTAAAATTCATAAGATAGTACATCATTAAAGTAGCACTTCATAGCAGTTTATCCCGTTTTTGTTAAGTCTGATTTCATGGTTCAGTGCAGGAATGTGTTCAGTTCACTGACTACTTGTATACTTTAACATACTTCTGTGAATCGCCCTCACTGCTTTGACTTGCATCTCTAATGGTCCTTAAAGGGTTATACCAATAAAGTTATCTGAAGTTACGTTTGCTAGGTGAACCCCTTGAGTCTAGATCTTAAATCTAAAGCTTAATCTAGAGCTTAAGAAACAATGTCTAGAATGTTTTGCAACTTCTTTTAATTTCCATTTCACAACACAAAGGGCGGAGAAGCCGTTTCACGTACGACTGCAACTTTAATCAACTAAAGTGGTAGTTACGCGTTTTATTGCTTGATTGTTGTCAAGGGAAAATGTTCTGGTTGAAAATGACAAAATAGCAAAGTATAAATGCCAACTGTTACCTGCTTCTAACACCTTCTGTTCTAAACGTGATGCTACTTGTATGAATGTACAAGTATGCTCATACATTTATCAGTAGTAAAAGGGTGTCAATGGACATGTTAAAAAGAGTAATAAAATGCAAGTCCAACTCTCAAAGTCACAAGACCAACATAACTGAAGTACAATAAATGGCTTGGTAACAGCACTATGCTGGAACATCACTTTTCGTTTTACTCACTCATTCGTCCAGAAAATGAAAAAGGAAATGACTACAGCATGTTGTACGGTAAACATGTAGCACAGAGGTACACCGCTTTCAGCTTTGCTTCCTGATAGTTGCTATGATACAAAAAAAGCCCCACAAAATAAAATATAAATTCTGTGACTGTCCTAGACTCTGTAATCAACAACTCCCGACACTATTCAGCTCTATCAACTAATGAGGAGACTTCTGAAAGCCGGCAGTCCTTTGTGCTGGTCCATTATTTCGCATCTCCCCAAATAACTGAAGAGTAACTGTTGCATTAACGAGTTTGATAAAGTACATGCATGGCTTCTGAGGAAGGGGCTTGGGACACAGGTGTGTTGTGAACAGATGGGGAGATGGCTTTTAGTGGATAAGTCTGTGATGCTAGCAATATTTTGCAAGTTAATATAAAATGGGGAACTTGAACATCTAAGGAAACATTGTAATGCACATCATAGTACTGTATTATGTATTTCAGTGGTTTTACCATTCCAAGTGAGAAGTTTCACAGTTGATGTATAACAGTGAAAATAAATTCAAAAAGCTGCATACATGATTATTTGAAACCGAAGGCTATTTAAATATTATTAGCAGCGTTTTCATATGCACAGGTATAATAAATAGTCTTTACCATCTTTGAATAGAATTTATATGAAACAGGCTTAAGCACTTTCAAGTTAGCATTTCCCTCTTCAATGACAGCTATTTCCTCAAATGATTAATATCAAAACCAGTGGGTGATGTGTAAAGAAGCCCTATTTCCTTCTCAAGACCACGAGCCTACAACCTTCCGTTATTATTAGTTACATTATTCTAGACTTCTTCATGTAGACTCTAGCATGACAGTAGTATGCTCTGGCACATCAGTGGTCTCTGTGACACACCAGTCACTTGGTGTGTCTGCACATGCTGATGCAACACAGGGGAAACCTTAAAATGAAGAAAATGGAAAGAAATAGCGTGTTTTTTTTAACAGGTGGATTTTCTTTCTTTTTGAATAGGCATAAAATTATTTGTTTATTTTAAAATAGGCAGAATTGGCCAGGCGAGCTGTGGATAGAGGAATTCTTCGGCCAGGACCTTGGTATTTGAAGCCCTTACCGCCCAGGTGTTGATCAAACGACATGACGTCACGATATGTTGGCTGCACTTCCTGGTGCTCGCTGAAGACCACTGGAGAAGTGAAACGGCCAGTTGCGTGTTCAAGTTACCGGGAAGAAAGTTGATACATGCATAACAGACATGAAGTATCATAAAATATGCTTTAGGTAGCCAGAAAAGCTGAGTTTCAGAACGAGAGAAGCTTCCAGGCGTGAGATTTGCGACTGTCGCTAAGACAACCCGGCGAGAGGTGTCGCGATGTTGTAGCCATGGATAGCAGAATACAGTAAGTCAGAGCTGTTTATTTTCTAACTAACCTTTATTCGCGGTGCTGTGACTACCGAACCAGAGCGCGAATAAACCCAGTTTCATATCACCTGTCTAGTGTCATCGCACTGAAATGAATTGGCTAACCAACTACTTGACTAGCTAATAAGGTCTGATAGCATGCAAGCTAGGATACGTCCTCTGCCAGTCGCCCGAGCTGACCAGTCATTTAGAAACGTCGTTTGTACGTCTCAACTTCTGTTTTAGTAGGGACGCAGGGCAGGTAATGGTTACGGTCCAGAGTGTCCTCTAATATTTTAGCACCATAAACTCGTATACAGCTCTGAGAAATTTAGAATTTCATACAAAATGCGATAGACTGCGTCCTGCTCATATCTGAAACGTAAGCAAGTTAGCTAGCTAGGTAACCTAGTTGCATGCTGAAAATGGCTAGCTAGCTAGCTATCTACTAGAATGTGTCATTTGTCTTCACGGAACCATCAGTGCACGGAAGAGGTTTCGGTGAGGCTCACTGACAAGTTAAGAAAGCTGAAATAAAAAAGCATCAGTGTATAAAATAAAATGTTTGCTTTGGCGATAGTGAAAATTATTGTATATTCTAATATATATATATATAAAACTTATGATTTTATCTGTTGCAGAGAGAATCCTGAGAGAACGTTTGATTTGGTACTACAAGTGTCATGTCCGTCATCCGAAAATGAAGGTGAGCGCTTAGCTAATTGTCGTTCACGTTACACCGGCTCTCAGTTTAAGTCAAAGTTTTAGTCACTCAACCCATGTGTGTCCATTCTGTCACTTGTTGCACAAGTAAGTCTCTTGCTTCGGCTATTATTCTGATATTTTAGCAGCAACAGTACACTGCAGTACAGACTTTAAAACAACACAAGAAGGCAGTCGTCAGCGTAATATATTGCCTGTTTAATGAAATGTGTGGTGTTCTGTTTTGTGGTTTCAGTGTTTTTTTGCGAAGGATTACATACGCACCACAAACACTAATCGTAAGATAACGTTCAGTCTCATGAGTGAGGTGAACCACGCCAATACTATAATTCAAGTAATTACCCCTGTCATCGTGGCTGTCGTTATGATAAATGGCTGTCTACTTCTATAACGGTATTATCAGGAGCCTAATCTAGCCTAGCTATCGTCTGTTTCATTTCGGCAATGAAAAAATATCTTAATGTAATCCTTGTGCTCTATAAACTTCTAATATGTGTGGCTGAACTGTTTGTCTTTATAAATCTTTTTAATGGCTTCTGCCATCTCTCTCTCTCTCTCTCTCTCTCTCTCTTTCTCACACACACACACACACACATACTCACACACACGCACACTAATTACATGTGACTGTCATGCGGGAATGTTTAGGCTATACAACAGTTATAAAGGTATATATGTACAGGTAACGGTGGGCTGGCCTAATTGCAGTGCCCCTGCCATGTTAATACTATAAAACAACTAGAAATTATCACTTGTTTTGTGTAAATTTAAAATGTAACATTGTCAGTAGAGTTTAGAGGGAAAAGTTACAAGGATGTCCTGAGAAGCCCTTGGACCTGTGGTTCCACAGTATATGGTGGTGGACTGTGTTGGACAGGTGCTTTTACCTGATAAATCTCTGCAGGTGAAATTAACTACGCGATAGCATTTTACTGTAGTACCCAAGGCATTAAGTATACACCATTTGCAGTTTTTGAGTACACAGAAATAGAAATCCACTGAGACTGAGGCGTTGTTTTTCCCCCCCAGTACTTTCTATTTATTTGCACTTTAATTCCTTAAAGTTTCCCTTTTTATTTTTCAAGATAGGGGATATATATAATATCCCCTATCTCTGAAGATGACTCCAGATGAGTAACTGCAGTGTACTGTAGTGAAATAGTACTTTAACATTGTAGTAAAGTACACATGGTTTCCAAAGAAATAGGATGTTTTGGGCAGCGTTCTTTCATCGCAGTGCTTCTGAAATTGTACAAGGAACCAGCTTGTTAGAAAACGTTGATGTTTAAATAGCATTCATTCCATGGGGTTTAAAAGTTCCACGAGTGTAGGGCAGTTCTTTTTCTTTTAGTTTTCTAATTCCATTGCTGCCATAGCAACAAATAAATAAACAATACCTAAAACATCAAAGACATGCTCATCAAGAGTGAGATAAATGACCATTCAAATATTAACTGTTATACCTCAGACTGCAACCGCTCTAGATGTACTTACACGTACATTTATTACCACAGCCACTAAAATAACTGGCATAAAAGGATCGGTTGTCATCACCCATTCCTCCTCAACTGCAGGAGTTGTCTACTGCTTTGCGTGCAAGAGCTTTACATTGGAGAATCCAGGAGAAGACTGGGTTAGGGGTTATCTCAGCTGGTCTGTCTGTTTGTCTAATAAAATACGGAATTAGTTAACACTTCGTGTAGTCTATGGTTGATTTCATAGCAATACCCTGTTTACTTCCATGCTTCTAAAATATGGTCACTATGTCACAATATGAAGGTGTTGAGTATCGATTTTTAAATATTAGCATTTTTTTAGGTTTGTGGCTAGTGAAATTGGATGTGGTTCGAACCCTAGAACTGTTATCTGAATCCTTTAGATGGGAATCACTACTATTTAATGTAATATGACACTGTGTATACTGTTTAATGGGATGTAAAATGGTACCTTGCGTGATGGTCATGTTACGGAGGTCAATACAACAAAAATAGCAGGCATACAGTATTTTGTGCAGGCCTTATTTAGAGCAGGGGGTGGTTTGGGTCGGTGCATTTGTATTTTCACTACATCCCAGCACTCAGCCTATTGGTCAGCCCTCGGATTTACCTCCTCCGTATGTTTGTATAGTACGTTTGTTCGTCTCATAGTCTGAATAAAAACAGACCAGGAAATGATCGCTTGGCTGTTGAATAAACCCCCATTTTTATCCTTCTTTGTGGAGGAAAACAAAAACCTAAAAATGCAAGCTGATATCAAATATTACACAATATAAATGAACTGTTGTGTGTGTGGATCGTACGTGGTTTCCCACACCCATATCATTTGTCATAGATTTTGACATTAAGGAGGTGAGGCACAGGTGGGCTACCATGGCAACGGTCACAATGACCAAAAAAAGGAAAGCCTATCTCATCCAGTCAATAAGGCAAAATGCAGTGTGTTCATTTTTACTTATAGCCTTCTTCCCTTATGATCTGCTGTGGTTAGTCTCATTTCCTGACCCCAACTCTCAGGAGTGTGGCCATGGAGAAGTTCAACATGTTCTCTTAAAACTTAACTGCTTTAGGGACAGGGAACTTTTCTGACACGTCATACTTCCCATATGATTAAGCACCTTTGGTATCGTGTTACGAATCAACTTTCTTTGTTTAACCCCTCCCCAAATTGGTTTCTGAAGAATTTGTTATACCTGGTTGGTAATGTAGTTCTTGTTTTGATCTAGGTTGTGATTGTGATTTTTAATATACATGTACATTTATTGCAGTATGTGAATCATTTGATAGGCTATGTGAATGCCAAGTTCTAAGGGCAATGTCCAACAGGTGTATCACAGTTCTATAATTGTATGAATGTACATAGTATATTTATTGGAGGTTTGTTAATCTTCGCTGTTTTGTGTTATAATTAACCTCATAGGAAGTAATTACCTAAACCACATTTTGAAGAATACACATTGTGGGCCTTGTTTCCCAGGCATACCCCATCTTAAACTAATCTGCGTATTTGAATCACTATTGGACATTCATTCATTCATTCATTCAGTCTTGTTCTGTTACAAAAGTGAGGCAGCAGGTTTCAAGGTACCAGAGGTGAGTGCAGTTGAACATGTGATGTCATGCTACTATTTTTGTTATTACGTTGGCAAATATGAGGACATGATTTTTAAACAAAATCTATGTACTGAGTAAATATAGGGCTGGATGATTAACGATGATTGACGGGACTTTTGTTAGCAAAGGCTTTAAGAGTATCTGGGAGAGAGATCATTGAGACAAAGTTAAGACAAGAAGTCTGGGTGGGCTGGGTAAAGTGTTAACTGCAAGCCATTATTCTGTGGCCTTTTGCAGACCGTCACCAGAGGAGATGATGATAATTTTTATACTTGGTTATTTCCTGAGGGGAACTCTGCTAAATTCATAATTGTACTGATTGTGTGTTTTACATTAAAGCAATATTTATAGCTAGTATAGCAATATTTAAACCTGTTGTTAAGAACGCGTTTTTTTTGTTTTTTTTTACCTTTCTAAGGTATGCTGAGACTTCATATATGAACTTAAGTATGAGTTGGACAAAGGACTACAAGAATATATGTTGTAATGTGCGGCCTGTTTTTCAAACCTCAGCAAAACCTGATTTGTTGGAATTGAGCTGCAACAGGAATGTTTTCCAAAAATAAGAATTTTAGCAGATGGTGTGCAAACCTGACTTTACTACTTCCTGAAACAGAAATCACTTGTTCTGTGTTCATGACAGGGTAGCACATTCTGGTGGGGAATTTTTTTTTTTTTTGTTAACATTCATGGAGTACTGATTCTCTAGCAATTAACCAAAAATTTAAACACATGTGGAATTCAGTGCCTTTTTCCCCCACCTACTTGCCATACATAAGAAGTCATCTTTTTAAATGTTACATTTGACCACCTGCTAAGACTCTTCTCCAAGCAGGGTTCGTGTGTGGAGAGGACCTGAGGTTTCATAACCTCTGCAAAAGCTCGTGGTCATCAGGACTCGATTTGAGTGGTGCCTTTGACGATCACTGACCGACTTATTTGAAACCTTCCCCACATCCTCCTAGGGTAGTTTTCATAGTGAGGGAATTCTTCAGAAACCTAATGCTTTCGTACTTTCGTTTTGTTAGCTTGAACCAGAGCTGGTCTTGATGGAGCCAGTGCACTGCCCGGCTTATTTTAGCCCAGCTGTAATATCAGAAGTGGAATATTTGGCCAGATCTCATTGAGCATGACAGGCATGCTTGTGCTCGGCTATATTGAGCCATATTGATGTTTTTCCAAGCCTGCGCCAAAGCTAGCAGATGATGCTAACTGTGCCAAGGCAGTAGGTGGAGACAGATGCTACCTGTCGTCCCCGTTCTTTTTATCCAGATTGCGGCCAGTAATAAAGCAATAAAGATAATGGATCTGAAAAGCAATTTTACAACTACACTGCTTCAGCAATTAGTGAAATAATTTTTTTCCACCCTGTTAGCGACCAGCAGTTTTATTTCCCTTTGATCTGATTTTGATTGTAGTGTTGGTCCATGCATGTGTATTTATTTATTTATTTATTTATTTATTTATTTATTTATTTTTTTGCAATATCTCTTGCAGATTAATTATTTAGCAAAAATTGTCAAGGTTTGCAAATGTTGTAGATGGTGTTTATGTAGACATGATTCCTCTAACCATAACTGGGTAAGATCTTTACATGCATTGTTCTGTCGGTGAAATATTTAATTATATTCGGCTGTCTTTAAATTCTTGCGAATTATAATGCAGTGGAGAAAGAGTTTTAATTCAAAGAGAAATTGCTCTGTGACAGCCTGTGTCAGAAGATGCCTAACTGGCCCTGAGCTGTGTCTCTGGGTCAGAGCAAGCTTGGATGGTTCACTGCCAGACTAACAGATACCACTGTGAATAAGATGGTGTTGATTGGTCATTAGTGATAACAGGCAACAATGATTTCCTTGTGTGTTTTTTTTCTCTTTGAGGAGGCTGGGGGGAAGGTTCTTTTTCTCAGTGCAGACGGCATTATTTGATCTGGTCTCATTATATATGCGCAACTTCATGGTGGAAGCCCCCCCACCCCCTTTCGATCCTCACCTAAGATGTCTCCTAAAATACCATGATGAAAACCCTCCACTTTGAGACCGATATTGCTGTCTTGCTTACCTCCACTTAATAAGTGGATTTGGTTTGACCTCAAGTTATGCAAGCAAATACTGATTTGAACTTCATGGAGTTTTATAGCTACTGTTTTGCTTAAGAGTTTTGTATCTCCTTAGAATAAGTTCTGTATAGACTGAAACTGTTGCAGCGAGCCTGTATGTTAATTTTTGTTGAAGAAAGTGATTTGTTCTGGAGTGTGCATTTCTAGATTTAGATTATAGGCACATGACAAGTTGATTTACATTACAGGCACATATGTCAACTGGATTGGCTGTAAGTCTTGTGATTTTCATATTCAGGTGAAATCGAGTCGTGTTCTGTTGCTAGGCTAACTTTCTTCACTAGTGCTGAGTGATGTTTTGTCACTGAATGAAATTCATATAGACACTAGCCATCAATGTTGCATTGTATTTTATTTGCTAGCTGTGTGTGAACATTTCCTACCCGAATCATTTTCTTGCTCTTACATCATCACAGCAGCAGTGCTCTACTGGCAGAAGGCATGGGATTCTTATTTGATGTATCGTGTTTGGACTTGGTTATGAGTTAGTCAGTTGAAATGGTTCCACTTGCCTTTACTGTCTGCACATCTAAAACATCTTTCTGGTCAGTTGCAAAGCCACAAATGTGATGCATTTCTTATAGGCAGACAAAAAAAACCACACTTTCACCTGGCAGTGTGTCATTAAACAGAAGTTTCTTTAATCAATAATAGAGAAGTCAGTTTTATTCTAGTTATTTTCTTTTGGATTCTTGCAGACAGTATGTGAAACATTTAATGTGGTTCTTCCCCTGTAGTTTTAAAGTGACTAAAATGAGTTGGAGATTGCTAGCTAAAAAGTCACTTCCAGGTACTTTAAATGTTTTTGATGTAAATCTGAAACTGAAATGTTTTAATTGGAAAATGACGTCGTAGCCTAAACGTAGAAGCTAAATCGCTGTTCGTTTTCTTCCATGACCAGACTGAACAGTTAACTTGGGGATAGGTAAGCATTTTTATTACGTCTTTGATGTGGTAAGAATAATAAATTTAGAGACTAGGTTTAGTTTAATGATGAACACTTTTAAAGTCTCTATGCATTTGGGCCTCTAAGCATTCATTTGGAAGTTTGTTCACATGATCATACCAAACCTCTTGCTCCCTGTGCTCTCAAAAACATTACACCTAGATTTTGAAAATCAAAATAAATAAATATGCTGAATAAACTGTCAAAGTAGAGTTTCTTTTCCTTTCTTTGTGAAGCTTAGTTTTATTTTTAAGCTGTGCTTAGCGTTTAACGTTTTTAGGTCACGTTTTGCTGAGTGCCATGTGTCTGTGGCGATGAGGCTCGGCCAGGTCCCGCACTCTGGATCTGGCTGCCAGCTGCCGCCGCTCTTGGCTGGCAGTCGCTCTAGCGGCGGGCGCCTCGCTGGCACGGGCACTGAGGATCGGCGGCTGTGACGGGAACAGTCAACCCCCTCGAGTGTTGGGGGGGTGGCCGGGTGGACAGAGGTCCGACTCCTCTCAGGTGGTTTGACCTTCCCGGCTCGGCACGGTAGCCGAAGGGACTCGGGGTCCACGCGGGCGCCGTGGCTGAGGAGGAGGGCGGCGGCGTTGGAGGCTGCGTGCTGGCATCTTTTGCTAGCCCACGCTAAGTTCCAGGGCTTGTTTCAGCACATTTGTTGGAGTTGGTTAGTGGGAGCATGGGAAGATATCCAGAGCTTTATGCATGATCTTCAGGAGTTTTTTGTATAGAGTAATCAGTAATGAAGCCTGCCCATTTCGAGTCATTCCTGTATTTGCTCTGCCTGTGTTTCTCCCTTTGCGGTGTGCTGGCACAGGTTCTCTACTTCTGCTGCCGGGTGGTGCTTCATCCCACATCTTTCACTGCATCGGCGTCTAAGACTCCTGTGAGCTGTGCATCGTTGTATTAGTTTAGCGCTTATCTGTAATATCAACTTTGTTTTTATCCTGTTTTTCTGGACAAAAAAACACCAAAAATAATGTTTAAATCTTTTCTTTTCTGTTCAGTGAAAGCATTCCTGATGAAGAACTAAAAAAAGAGAACCATCCTTGTGGTTCCACAAAAATTCTGAATACAGTAGTAACTAACCTGTTCCTGCTGGTGGCATGTCCCGCGACAGAAGTCTCTGATGGCTTCAGTAGAACTAGTTACTTCCTCAGTAACACCACCAGCACCACAACTACAACTACAATATCAACATTTTCAAGGCCGCCCCCCCCCCAACCAAACACAAAAACCTGAACAAACTGCCGCTAAATGATCAAGTCTCTCAACCTTTTGTAACCTGAGCTTTGTGAATAAGTTTGCCTT
>JAOXYF010000025.1:2156655-2178998 GCA_028565775.1 Sternarchorhynchus goeldii
ACACACACACACACACACACACACACACACACACACACACACACACACACACACACACACACACACACAAAAACACATTCACAGCGGCACAGCCACACTTGCACACAGGTATGGGAAGTAAGCACGTGCAAACGCAAGAAAAAACACAAGGAAAATTCTACAGGAAGAGACAGAGGACAAACAAGGCTCGTTCCCAATCACACACCGAACGCGCGGACGCCCGTGCCGTTCCAGGCCGCGTGACGGGAAACTCAATCAGCGAAGGTCATTATCTGATGAGGTTTGTCAAACTGGCAGGATTCCGGTCCTCCTCACCCCCCCTCCTCACTCTCTTCTCTTCATTTATTCCTCAACTTAATGATAACTCTCGACGGGTTGGCCCCACATGGGATGGACAGAGACGCACTATTTTGTTGGCCATTAATTTGGCGCTTTGAAGCTAGAGCTGTGAAGCGGAGGCAGAGAAAGCCCCCCACCATGCTGCTTCCAAAATAAGACAATCCACCCGGCCTGAAACAGAATAGCAAATGCCCTCTGCCTGCCTGTCTGTCCATCAGGCCCCGCGCCAGAGGAGGAGAGAGCATGTGTGTGTGTGTGTGTGTGTGTGTGTGTGTGTATGTGTGTGGGTGAGAGCGCACACATGAGAGAGAGAAAGTGAGAGGGAGAGAGGGAGAGGAAGAGAGAGAGAGAGAGAATATGTCGTGTACCAAGAATAATGAACACAGAACGAATAGGTAAGGACTGGGGGTGTGTGTGTGTGTGTGTGTGTGTGTGTGTGTGTTAAATGTTCACATGTGAACAGTATATGTGACCCACATAAACCTGAAGCACCTCTGATTTCTGTGCCTGCACCATGTCCTGACCATATAGAAGACAGTATAAAACACACCCACACACCCAGGAAAAAAACAATCCATCAAATACAACAATTTGTTATAATTTGAAGTATAAATAGATGGATACCACACCATTTACCAAAATGCCAGCACATTTGCAAGTGACAGTCTAAACATTATTAATCTTTTTCATTATTGCTCACTTAAGAGTTGGCCCTAAAATCAATTAAACAAACCAACAAACCAACCAACAGGAAACAAGCCTGCCAGTGAGACATCATTACACAAAAACAAGTCTTTACTTTTATGAAAGACTAAACAAAAATCTATTTTATATTCATTTAAACAGGAGAAATATATCAGTACAATAATCATCTACAAGAAATAAATACAGATAATGATCCTCATTAGTACTTTGTGAGTGTGCTGATATGGTTGTGCCATACGTGATGAGTGAAGCAGTGATGGGCCACAGGGTTAAAAGTGGCCCTGCTGGGGGTCCTGAACACACACGGGGCCTTTATTGACCTTAGATGAACAGCGTGAGAAGCTACTAATCCTGGATGAAGCCTGAGGGAGGTGTATGTGGAAGCAGCTAAAGGAGCTGACCTTTGGGCTGGGTGTACTGTGTGATTCTGCACCATGTGCTAAGTGCTACTGCACTGGGGGCCTGGGTATGGCTTCCCTGCACACGCATGCACACACACACGCATGCACACACAAACGCATGCATGAGACAGGGCACTCCGCACTAGCTATATGTGTACACTACAAGCAGAACACACACACACACACGAGGACACAAACACATGCACACACAGGGGACTCCACGTGTACACTGCACGCACGCCCAAACACACACAAGAGACAGAAGACTCCACATGGTCTATAAGTATACGCTGTGAGCACAGAACAGGCATGCACACACACACACACACACACACACACACACACACACACACACACACCCCCATCCACACACACACATGCACATACACACACAAATGGAAATTGAACATGTGCCATGAAGTACTAATGATAAACAAGAACCCAAGAGCTGGAGGTAATAACCAAAGCCTTCCTTTCCCCCCCGACTCTGTTCGTGCTGTTTGTCCATCAGTGCGGACGTCGCTCAGATGGAGGTCCTGTGTTGGAGGCCGGGAGGGTGGAGTCCTAGCGGGGGTGTAGGGAGCAGCCTGGGTCGCGCTCAGCTCGGCAGGACACAGCAGAGACCCGATCAACCCGTCACTGCCACCAGGAATGATTCATGTGACCAATTTGTCCTAATTACTCCAGCCCGCTTTTGTCGCTATTAATCACACACACACACACACACACACACACACACACACACACACACACACACACACACGTATGCCTGCCCCTACATGCACGCCAACACACGCACACACACACACGGAGCAGCCAGCCAGGAGATCAGCGACTCCTCAGATTGAAATAGATGGCCAGGATAATGGTGAGGAGAATAATGAAGCCCAGGATGAAGACCAGGATCCGATTCTGAATGACCCTGTATACCGACAGACAGAAAGAGAAACGTTCAGTTAGACAGCCTCGTGACTAGAACAATTCATTTGACTTATTATGGTACATCACATGCTTTACATACTTTGAGTTTCAATCCATTTATCTTGGTCATACTGGAATGAATTTCATTTTATTTTAATCAAGTGTCTCTGTACTGAAATACACACAAATTAGCAACACCATGGGGGGATCAAATGACAATTTGGCAACCCCAGGTGTAATCCTGACCTTAACACTGAACTGACTCTAAACAGATCCTAACCCTGAACTTTAGCAATATCTAGTGAAGTACAACCTACACATTCAAATGTTTTGGTGGAGTATAATGACCTGTTATAGGTGAAGTGTATACACACACGCACGCGCGCACGCACACACACCTTCTGAAATTCCCACCAAATACATTAACAATAAAACTCCCCGTTTCCTAGGTCAACGTTAAAAGCAGACGCCCAGCGGGTGTGTGTGTGTGTGTGTGTGTGTGTGTGTGTGTGTGTGGTGTGTGTGGTGTGTGTGGTGTGTGTGTGTGCTACGAGTGGCTGTGTGTCCTGGGAGCAGAGGGGAGAGAGGGGAGGTGAGTGGGAGAGACCCCTTGTTTATGTCCTGGGAGCAGGAGGAGACAGGGGAGGTGAGTGGGAGAGACCCCTGGGAGCAGGCGAGAGAGGGGAGGTGAGTGGGAGAGACCCCTGGGAGCGGGGGAGGGTGAGGAGGTGAGTGGGAGAGACCCCTGGGAGCGGGGGAGGGTGACGAGGTGAGTGGGAGAGACCCCTGGGAGCGGGGGAGGGTGAGGAGGTGAGTAGGAGAGATCCCTGGCTTGGGCCTCTGCTGCCCGTTCCTTCCGCCGTCACTTCTGACAAATGACAGAATTATCCTCTGTGCTGACACGCACAGGAACGCGGCCAGCGTCCACCACCAGTGTCCACCGGGCCTAACAGGAGATGAATAGTCCGCACCCTCACCATTCATCACCACGGCGACCGAGCAGCAGGCCCGCCCTGTCCCCTACACGCCAGCGAACACTTGTCCGCCACACCGCACTGCGAGAGCACCCGGGGGCCAACACCCACAATGCTTTGCTCCAAAGACCACGAACAAGCCACAGTGCGTACAGATGGTCCAGACATGCGGAGGACGAAGACAAGTCTGGGGCCGCCGGGCTGCTGAGCACAAACCGGCCTCCTCTCCCACACTGAACCCTCATCTCTGGGAACACTAGATCAGTTAAATCACACTCAATTATATACACGTAATGGATCTCAGGGTAGCTTTAAGTCAGGGCTAACAGCTCGAGCCTCTGCCCCAGGGGGAGATTCTAGCGTGGGCGGATACTACAGGTGTATGCACAACAAGGCTGAGAGGCGTATGTGAGTGGGCTCTGGCACTAGCGGTGGAGGGTGAGGGAGCTCTAGGTGAGCTCTAGGTGAGCTCTACGTGGGAGCGAATGCAGCTCGGAGCAGGGCGGAGCACAAGACAGCTGCATACTGCATGTTCAGAGCAGAGGAACCGAATCAGAGCTTGTTCAGCTGGGCAGCCCCAACACCCATGTCTCTTTAACCAGCCTGTATTATTACACCCATGTCTCTTTAACCAGCCTGTATTATTTACACTGATTATTTATACAGAAACAGAAACATATAGGCAGGATGAACAGCACTGGGGCGGCTGTGGGGAGAGCTGGGAGAACTGGGAGAACTGGGAGAGTTGGGAGAACTGGGCCACATGCAGGTTCACACACGCTGCTGGTACTGGCTGGGTGGCTGTGCTGTGTGTGCAGCCTGCAGTAATGGCAGTGAAGCTGTCTGCTCCTCTGGCAGGACCCTGAACGGATGGAGGTGAGGCCCCAGGTGGAGAGACGCGCATGGACCAATCGCCACTCAGCCCAGCCTCGCTGCCCTCGGTCCGAGATCCCGGTGCCTCCTCCAGTGTTGGAGGAGAGGAGGAACTGAGGGGATGTAGGAGCACTGTACTCTGGGGTCCGGGCACACTGTGAGTGATGAACATGTATCAGGGCTGCCACTGCGTGTGTGCACTCCACCTGCGACCAGCGGTAGAGCAGCTCCATGCCTGGGCACTGGCCTGACTAAAGGGAGTGGGGGGAGATGGGAGTGAAGTGCTGGGTGGGAGGAAGCTGGAGGGGCCCGGCGTGGGAGCCGCGAGGGAGACTCCGGCCCCCTGCCATGCCACGGCCAGAGAGAACAGAGCAGAAGCCATCGAAGCACATCCATCCTCCCCGGCTGGACACATGACACAGGCAGGGCTTGGGGAGAGAAGCCCGCAGTCACAGCTCACAGCGCAGGGTGAGCCCATCCGCTCGTCTCTCTCTCTCTCACACACACACACACACACACACACACACACACACACACACACACACACACACACACACAGGCAGACACTTTCTGCGAGACACTCACCCATGGATCGTGGCTTGGAGCCTTTGGGACTGCAGTGCTGTGCTGACTACATCGATCCAGTCCTTCATCTCTCCACCCCCTCCCACCCGTGTCACTGCTGAGCCTGACGCTGCTTTGAGCAGTGGCTACACGAGTGCCCTAAACACACACACACACGCACGCACACACACTTTGGATTATTACCAAGATCATGCCTGGGAAAAGATAAAGATAACTATATATATATATAACAATTTAGATAATTTAGTCAAATTCACTAGTGGCACAATGTCACATGAACTCATTCAGTTCACTTCAAGTCTCAACATGTTTTCACAACTTCTTTTCCAGAGTTGTTGTTTGTTTTTCATCAGTCCAAGCAGAGCCCATCTGCACACCAGCATTTACTGTCTCAACATTTCCGGTGCCATCAGTAAAAATGCCACACTTTCCTCACTGTTTCACACAAATGTTCTCCTGCCCCACTCGAGCCAGCATCCACCCAGAGACAGGTGCTCATGAACATCACAGCAAAACTGGCTTCACAGATCTCTTTTACCAAGGAGGCAGCTTGATAGTTTTTCCCCAAGTTGGCCAAAATTCCTGTTTGACGACAGAACAGCTGAAGTTTTTGGTACCATTAAAAAATGTTCTGCCTGCACAGCATTGTGGGATATCCTGCTGCTCGGTTCCTCTGCAGTCTTTGTGTTTTGGATGGTGGGCGAGCCCTGCCCTCAGCCATCAGCCCTACCTCTTTGTCCAGTCTGTTAATTAGCACATTTGGTAAGTTGTGGTTTCCCTGGATATGTGTGTGTGTACGTGTGTGTGTGTGTACGTGTGTGTGTGTGTACGTGTGTGTGTGTGTACGTGTGTGTGTGTGTACGTGTGTGTGTGTGTGTGTGTACGTGTGTGTGTGTGTACGTGTGTGTGTGTACGTGTGTACTAGTAGTATTAAATAAGCAATACAGAAAGGTATAGAGACAGAGGTCTTCCAATTAAAGCCTTTCAGAAGCAAGAACCATCACCATTACTACCACCTCAACCCTCTCTGCTCAGCTCCCTGGTAACGGGGCCCTTGGGACCCCCCCCGCACACACACACACACACAGTGTGGCATGTCCATCACCGTGAGTGTGGTTTTGTGTGCGGCTTACCAGCATGGGTACTGCTGATATGAAAGCCCTCTGAACAATCAATGACCAAATCAATCAGCAGTTCAGTCGCTATCGTCTTCAAAGACGAGCCCAGGCTGAGGCGTGTGTCCGCTGGACCCGTCGGCCGGCACGGCGGCCTCGCGCCCCACCAACACGCTCCCCACGCCGGCTCGGGGAGTAACACATTGTGGTTTGCACTTTGTGTCTCAGCTACAACAAGGTGGTTGAACGTATGGTGGTGGGGCAGGGTTGAAGTGGCGGATGGGGAAGGATGCAGTGAAGGTGGGGGTGGGGTTGGGCTTGGGGGTGTAGCAGGGCCCCTGTGCAGCTGAGTCTGGGTGTGCATGGCACTGCCCTGAGCAAAGTGCTACTGATTCCCACACATCTGCATAACTCTGCCACTCATTCCTCCTGTGTGTGTGTGTGTGTGTGTGTGTGTGTGTGTGTGTGAGAGTGAGGGGTGAGTGGGTGAGTGAGTGAGGGGTGAGTGAGTGAGGGGTGAGTGAGTGAGGGGTGAGTGAGGGGTGAGAGAGAGAGACACTGCGCGCGCGCGAGAGAGTGTTTATGATGTGTGTGTGGCCAACTCCTCAGAGTGTCACATAGCCTCTGGGGAAGGACGACACACACACACACACACTGGTACTAGATGCGCTAGGCAGATGGATCCCCCTCAGCCAGGGCCAGTTGAGGCACTCTGCATATTAAAGAAAGCTGAGAAAGGCCTGTTGGAGTAGTGTATAATTCATGACCATCTCTGCTGCATCTCCCAGGCCTCGGTCTTCATTTCCATCCGTCTTCCTGCAGCAGCCGTATTAGAGGACCTCCTCTGGCCGTTAACGTCTCGCACCCTCGTCTTCCTCATCTATCAGCTCCTCCAGTTAAAGAGCGCGTGATCCGGCCCACAAACTCTAAACAACAAACGGACATATAATTATGCTTTTGTCTCATCTCTCCTGTCTCTTTTCAGCCTTTCAGTCTAACTGAATGTTTAAAATTTCAGTTCCGTCATGTAAGTTTCTGAGCGGAGCTAATAAAGTTCCTTGCCATGTGCATGTTGAGATATTTTGTACTGGTTGTTTAGATTAGGAGCGGTTTGTCTTCATCAGCTGTTTCTATAGAGTTTCATCTCAATGCTGGCTCATCTTCATTTGTATGGCTGTGCGTAAGAGTGTGTGAGCGTGTGTGTGCCCACTGTGCGTAAGAGTGTGCGAACATGTGTGTGCCCACTGTGCGTAAGAGTCTGTGAGCGTGTGTGTGCTGTAGTGTTTCGTGAGTCTGGAGGACTGCCAGTGTTAGGATGGATTTGTTGGGTGTCAAAAAACATTGACATACAAATAGAGGGAGCACTCTTGGCTGCTTCGCACGCATCAGGGAGAGCGACACATCTGCATGGCTCCAGCCAGACGGCCACAGCGCTTAGCCGGCTCGGGGGTGCTGGGCGGGCAGCGGCGGCCTCCAGACCAGCCGCGTCCCAGCTTCCTCCTGGGTGGGGTGGGGTGGGGGGTGGGTGCAGTGCCTGGACTGTAACCAAAGTGCCATCTACTGGACGCTTCATGTCGGTGCGTGCAGGCCGGCTCTGCGCTAGTCCAGACTTTGGCTTGGCGAGGCGAGGCACTCAGAAGCGCCTCCCTCTGATAGTCCTGAAAGCGTCTTTCAGCCGGAGCCAGTTGGAGCGGGCATCGCCGCAGACGAGCTCCCGGGCTTTGTTTCGGGGGTGGGGGGGGGTCCTAAACAGACGCTGGCTGCGGTTTGGGCTCTGAGGCACTGGAGCTTTGTTTTGCGTTTTCCAGGCATGTCTTCGCTTCCCAAACGCTGGCAGGCGGGTGAGATCAGTGGCTCTTCTGAAACGCCATGCGAAGGGTCTAATAGGAGGATGGTGATTTAAGCAGCTGGGGCGGGATCAGCTGGGGCGGGATCAGCTGGGGCGGGATCAGCTGTGTCGGGCAGCTCCCTGATTGCCTCCTGTGACTTGGACCCCATGAAAAAGTCCCCCATGATGAAAGTCACTCTATCGATTACTAAAATAAATATGTTTTTAGGTCATGCTAAACGTACAAATACAAGAAATAACGACACTTAGATTGTATCGGTAAACAAGTATTGCACCATGAGACTGAACAGTTCTGCGGGAGGCTTGGTTCTGACCAGGGACAGACGGGCCTTTTGCCCGCCTTGAACCCGACACCTTTGAGCTGCTCGGTGTGGCCGCGCTGGTTCAGTGTTCACGGAGAGGAATCCAGCACTGGTTTCTCCTTTTCTTCCAGACCAGGCCTTTTTTGGCCAAGTCCAGTCCAACGGCTTGGAGCACGTTTTATCCTTTTATTTCATGCGCTGTGTCTTTTCTTGGCGTCTCTCTGCGCACTGAATATAACCATGGAAAGTATGAAGGGTGAAGTGGCAGGGTAATCTGTTTATACCCCCCCCCCCATGTCAGTGGATTAGTGAGGCAGGACGTTTAAAGGGCTGATTCCTATTATTTTTCCTTCTGTCCTATGTATCTCACACACACACACACACACACACACTCTCACACACACAAACACACACACAAAAACAAACCCCACGGTCTCATCTTTATATTTGCCACACGAGGCAGACTATATATTTGCCAACTAGAGGCAGCCACACGATTACAGGCACTGACGTGTGCACACAAACTGACAAAAAAGTGCAGATTCATTTGAACTAATTAACACGGCATTTTATGAGGCTGGGTTAGCATAGGGGATCACTGACGCTGAAGGGTGTGGGGTTGGGTGTCTGGGCCGTGTGTCCTGGGTACGGCCATGATCATGGCTAAAGTCTACTACTATAACAATGACAAAACAGGGTTAAAGGACAAAAACCAGCAAACACTCTGAACGAACACACACACGAACGAACACACACACACGGACACCAACCCTAATATGGCAACCACCAAAGTTCACAGTTAGAACAAGTCTAGACCTCTGGAAACTACAAGTTTAGTCCAAGGTCTAGCCTGAGGCAGAGGTGAGGAGTCAAATGCATCACCACGCCGAGTAGCCTTATTGCTCCACGAACATCTCCAAGCAGCGTGGACTTTTCCAAGACCCTGGCCCAGACGTCCGGTCGGAAGACCAGACGTCCCAAACCCAGTCACCAGATGACTGGGACGGTCACATGACCGTGCACAGGTGCATCCAGCACATTTCCTCATGCAGGAACGGCTCGCGCCCGAGATTTACGGCCCTGACACAGGAATCCATTAAAGCCTTTTGGGGAATTTGAGGCCTAAACTCCCCTGTAATCGCTTTCATTATAGCTCCCAGCTACCAACGACCAGGACAACCAATGCCTGACATGTGTTCCTGTTTATTCCAACAGCAAGAACCCTATGAGCCATACGCTTTTCTTAGCCCCTCCCCCCCCCTTCTGCAGGGAGGGTGGCGCCAAACACTTTCAGAAGGCACGTGTAGCCAAGGTGACGAGGTCCACTTAACCCCTCCTGGTCTGGGCCAAAGTTGCTGCTTTAAAAGAGGTGATTTGCCACTTGGGCACTTCCGGATGGCTGGTAGAAGGGCACAAGCGGCCACGCCCAGCCCCTGGGGCTGGCACCGCGAGGGGGCACGCCTCTCTTGCCCTCCAGCCCAGACGGCCTGCTCTTTAATGGCCAGCTCTGATAATGTGGCAAACGACGGTTTACGGGCTCCTCTGGAGACTGGCCGGCGTAGGCATGCAGGCTTGGGCGTCGCGGCAATGCTGTTTAATGACTGGGCCGCGGGCCCGGAGCCACAGCGTGGGACCGCACCCCTATAACGCTTCGCTGCTTTCATTCAGCAGTTAAAAGTGCCGCACAGGCGTGCTGGAAAGGAAACGGGCATCAGCAAGCTCAGAACCCGGCCTGGGGAGCCCCTCGACAGGCCTGGGGAACCCGCACCTTCGCTTTGCATCCAGCTGCAGAAAATAAACGCATGCATGGCGCCGACAGTGTTTACGAAACACTGAATTTCGGCTTCCTAAACCTGCTCTGCCCCCAACTTGCGTTCTGCTTTTAAAATTTCCCTTTTGTTTTTCAGCACGAGCGTCAAAAGTCCCCCGTAAGTATCGGCTTTCCGGAGTACGTCATCGACGGGGAGGATGAACTGGACACAGCCAGCAAGTACGTCCATGAAATACAGTGATCAGTGTTCCATTTTGTTACAAATACAATGATCAGTGTTCCATTTTGTTACAAATACATTGATCAGTGTTCCATTTTGTTACAAATACAGTGAGACCGAGTGATTCTGTTGATTCTCAGGTGTATCTTAAGTCATAGCAACACTGCCATCTGGTGGTCAGCTTGTCTTAATGTTTTCCTTTTTAAACAGGATTTTCTTTTTGACATACTGTTTGATATAAGGATAAATCTCAGGGGAGTTTCATGAAAGGTGATTTCTTAGCTAACCAAATGACTCGAGTCAGAAAATAAGGCAGTCCTTTATCAAAGTCCTCTTGAGTTCTCCTGTTAGAGATCCTTCACCTTTGGCTTACATTATCTGGTTAACAGTGAAGTTTTGCTTTGTTGCTAGATTTGATCCTACTATGTATATAGATAAAGGTCTGCGTATGTGTGCGTGTGCATGCGTGTGCGCGGGGGGACTGTAGAATCTCTTCTGAGGACAGTGGCGAGATGCCGTCCTACCCAGAGGACAGTGATGACTCATATGAGCTGGAGGCCGAGGCAGGAAAGGTGGGGCAAATGAATCTGCTGGAAGAGATCCTCGACTCCCTGAGCACCACCAGCACAGAGCAGGGCAAGCTCTCTGCTGCCAAGAGCCTTGACTTCCTAAGGTCCATGGAAGATCTTGACTGCAGCTTCTTGGTGAGGGGTGCTTTACCTTACTGTTTGTTTTGACCTAGATGTTTCTGGTTAAACTTTCCAAATCTTGGTTACCCTGGAATAAATGCATGAATGAAAAGCGGAAGGGACGTCTGGTAGCACGTCTGCGCATGTGTTTCAGATCAAGGCCAAGTCTCCGTCTGGGAGCAGTCCAGGTCCGGACGGCTTGGTGGATGCAGTAGGCGGTGGAGATCAGAGTGGCTGGAACATGGGACAGGACGACAGCGTTGTCCATGGCAAACATCTCCCGCCATCCCCCCGACGCCAGTGCAGCACTCGCTCCCTGCCAGCTCCTTTCCCGAAACTCAGCGAGGAGCTCACTAGCATGGAGCTCGCCCAACCCCCACAGAGGAGTTCCCTCCCCGAGCCACCCGTTCAGGACCGAGCGTCAGATGGGGCCGAGGCAGCCGACCTGTCCGCTCAGCCGGAGAGCCACTTGGATCCGCAGCAGAACACGGACAGGCAGCGAACAGCTACTCTTGGCAACCTTCGGAGGAAGGTCTTCTCCAGAGAGACCCTCAGGCACTATCAAGAGCGCTCCCAGCAAGGAGGGGCCAGCCAAGGCAACAGGCAACCCTCGATGCTAGTGCCCTGGGAGAAGGAGCACGAGGACAATGGTGAAGGGAAACAGGAGGTCCAGGATAAGCTGTGGGTGCAGGAAAAAGGCTTGCTGGAGGAGATCGAGTCCGTGTGTCACCTCAACATGGCTGTGAACTCCAGCCTACCGGGCACACAAGTTCACAACAACACTGGCCTGGACAAGAGCTGAGAGAACAAGCCTCTCTTAGCACACACATCCTCGTATTCCCATTCTTCCTGTTGTAGTCCGTCCACCTTCTGCATCTGAGCTACTGGGTGTGAACTATGTGTCCTTTCAACGTATTTCAGGGGTCCTTCAAATTATCGTGAAATTAGACCCTCTTATTATTCATGGTGAATGTGAAACGGGCATGTGGAAAGGATGCAACAGTGAATTATACTTAAAACTTTGGAAAAACTATATACTATTTTGCTTTTCTCTCTCTCTGTTTCTTACACACAAACACACACACACACACACACACACATTCATATACCTGCACACACAGAAACTAGTAGATGCACAATTATTTGGTCACTGTAACATACTGTGCTTTAACAACAAATTAATGTATTTTTCCAGATGTTAGAAAGAGAATTCTAGCCTAACGAGATGCCTTAAACCGAGTCCTGATTTGCTTCTGGCACTGTACAGTGTTATCAGACAGTCATTCTGGAATCATGAGAAAATACCCACAAAAGCTACCTTGGGTCCTCTAGAGCTGTAGGTCAGTTGTACTCCTCCACGACGTGTTTTATGGGGGTGTATGTAGCTCAGAGAGTTGCCATGGGATGCGTAGTTGCTTTGTAGGCAATTGATGATGAAATGTTTATTTTTAGAGGTGTTTTTCCAAGACTAGTCTCAGGTTGTTGTTTTTTTTCCTGTCTAATTAGTATTTCTATGTTGACTGGGCTTGCCTTGTGGTAGATTATGGCAGCAGACATATTGAAATAATTGAGTACTATAGGTCAACGTGCAAGGGATAGTTACCACTGAATTTTTCCAGTTTTCCTCTGCACAGTATGTCACACAGCCTTAACGCGTTTAGTGGTGGCCAGTACACAGCACCTTGATTAACCTTTTACCCATTTGCCTATTTCAGAAGCATGACCCCCACTGTGTTGGACGTGAGCAGAATAAATGCTCGCAAATTTGGAAAACTTCTCTGTCAACCCTGCTCATCACTTTTGGTACTGAGGACTGTGAGCTTTTAGCGAATGGTTTGGTTGTTCAAGGAAACGTTAACAGTATAGCTGGTTCCTTTGTAGAGATTTAAGCTTTTCATTTCAGTTCATTCCCCTTTAACTATTCACCCCCAAGCTGGAGTGAACGATTGAGTAGACGTGTCACGTTTGCAGGGCCCTTGTTTCCTTTTGGACCCATTATGTTTAGGTGTTTAGGGATAGTGATTTATTCCAAGTGCCATTTTCACAGTCATTTTAATGGCCTTCTGTACACTGGTTTATGCTTTTTCTTTCAAGAACATCTCATCAAGCCTGGATTGCTGTGTCATTTAACCTGGTCATACCATAATGGCACTGTAATATTTTCTGGATGGCAAATGCTGAGCCTGAAGGCATCATAAACAGACGGGCAAGATATTGTCCTTGCACTTTCCTCCAAATATAGAAAGGCCCTAAAATGGAACCCTGATGAACTATGCAAATGCATTTTTGGTGTTTTGAGCCATGTGTTTGTCTTTTGCAATAACAGAATATGATGAGTGTCTCACAAAGTTGTATATAGTAAATGCAGATAAAAATGTCAGTTTTCAGAATCAGCTGTACTTTAAACTGCTGCTAAGAAGGAGCATTGGAATCTCGCCACATTAATGGTACTTTAAATGGTGAAAGTGAAAAAGTTAAAATATAGTTGCTAAGAAATGTGTAAATCCAATTAGTAAATTAACTTAATTTTTAACCTCACTTGTGTTTTCTAAATAGTATTCAGTTAGGATGACTCACCAGCCGCTTTAATAACAACACATTACAGCTGTCTAGTTTTCGGCGGTCCGTTTCTGACAACCCGGCTGTTGTTTCTGTGTGTCAGACCGCTCTTAGTCCCGCCGTGACACAATTAAAAATCCCAGCATTAGTGCTGTGCCTGATAAATGTGGACCAGCTGTGTCGAGAATGGTCACCCACCCAAATAATATCCAGTCAGCAGGAGTCCTGTGGCAGGATACTGTGGTAGTGGTTGCACTGGGATTTGTGTTTGCTAATAGATGGACCACAGTCTGGTATCGACCACTTATAAAACGTTAATGCCTAATAAAGTGAGCAGAGGAATGAGGAGTTTGTGTCTGATAAAGCGGCTGGCGAGTGTAGATATTTAGTGCAGTTATTAGGAACAATTTCTGTTGTTTTACTTCTCCATCTCTGAATAAGGTCCACAGGAAGGTTTTGTCATAAGCGTGACACAATTGTTGAACCAGAGACAGATTTTCTATAGAAAGCTTTTTTTGTATGAGGTTTTAATATCTGTCTGCTTAGATCTTGAGTTGGAATTCAAGGGTGTGCCTTAAATGAAGAATAATATTGATTAGGTTCATTACTCAACACTGGGTATGTTCATTACTTTGTCAGGTGTATCTGAATTTCTTTCTACAATTTGCCTTTTGTACAGTGCTTGTTTTCATACGCATGATATAATGTCTGTTATACCATTTTAAAATCCCCCTTTCATAAAAGAGAACTTGCAAAATACCAGTTTAATATTGAATTCTACACACTATAGAGTTCAGTGTTATCGTCAGTCCAACTCTTTCATGATGGTTAGAAGATGAGACGTGAAGGTGAATAAAGTTTCAGTGTTTCAGTAGTTTGTATGTAATTGCACAAGCCCATTCTGATCAAACGAGTTCAGAAGCTGTAGCTGTGCTGTCAGTATTAAGCATTGAAAACCTGCCTGAAAGCATTTCACTGACGCTTCTGTTAAAAAGACAAAAGTACACTTGTTTGTTACATTGGTGTAATTGTTTTTTTCTTTCTTTCTTTTTTCGTTTACCCAGTTTTTGTGAAATCAGACTTGAGAAGCTTCTTTTTGAGATGCTTCGGTCCTGAGGTACTGCTTTGTCAGTGATAACACATCAAACCCCATCCTTTACTCTGTCCCTCATGTTTTACTGATTTGACTTCATTTTTTTTCTTATTTTTGGTTGTTGGTCTGTTGTTCACATAAGCAATTTGTGGAATTATATTTCAACATTTTTGTGTACAGGAATCTGGTTGCATTTTAGTTTAGAATGTCGACATTACCAAGTTTGAGAACAAAATCATTTTTTTAAGCGACCATAACACTACTGGACACTTGTTGGTAAATGCATATTCAGAAGAAATCAAGATGGCTCAATATGAGTAATACTTGATCTGTGATATGACCAGTTCAGTAAAGTCCAGTGCTACTAAAAGATCTTGGTAAATATCAATTTCTACTGTTTACAAATGATTCTTGATGTTGCGCTGCCGTAGCTTTTAAACTGAAGTTTTTAACTACTGTTCTTATTTTCACAATACTTGAGTTGCTTTAAAATGTGCATGATCTGTTTAATAGAACAAATAAACTTGCCAGATTGGTTTGTTTGTTTTTTTGAGTATATACATTCATGATTTTACGTACTGTTAATATTATTTCTTTCATGTTATTTTGCTTTTTGGTTTTGTTGTTTTGGTTGTAATTTTTTTGTTTGTTTGTTTAATTCTCTGATTTTACTGTGCAGTTATTCAACATTGTATATTTCAGTGGAACACCTGTTGCTTTTTAAAATGTATTTTGGTATTTTTCAAACAAATGTGGAATCAAAATTTTGCCTCTTCAGGATATTCTGTGTAAACTGTTGAGTGGTCTTGAGCATTGGGTCGACAGTGCTGTGAGAATGGCTCTGTACATTGTTCCCAAACTCCATATAGTGTTTTGTGGCTGTAGGGGTGTGTTCATTTTGGCATATGTTTTACTAATCCAGTCCACACCTGAAAGAGCTCTGTGCTTCAGTGCCTGGACACTGGGCCACGGCCACAGCCAGAGCCCTCTTGCAGTTAAGCGGCATTAAACGCTGTACTGAGTCTGGGTGCAATAAATGAGAAAAAAAAACAATGCTCTAAATTGTACGTATTATATCTTTAAACAAAGTCTCTTGATTGTTTTAACATACTAGCATGTACAATCCCTAATCAAGTGCATTAAAATATTTCTAGAGCAGTAATCACCACTGCCCAGTAAGCACAAATATATCACAAAGAATCGACTTGATGTGTCGGGTACTATAATAACAGAAGTGTGTACTTTTAACTTTTGGTCCCAAGTCCAAATGCATGTCCTCTATACAGAAGTAATAGTGTTCAAAGCACAGTGTGGGTTTTTCTGACGCTGTTACTTGAGTAATCACTGGTACAACTATACACACTGTGAATTGAGAATAAATTCTAGATGTTTATGCAACTTTCATGCTGCTGTAATCTTTCTTTATTCCTCCTTATTGATGTAAGCCAGATTGATGTGGCCTTTAATTGACCTTGTAAAAACTGTGGCCTTTAAAAACTGTGGCCATCATCTTTAGAACAATTAGCTAATATAAAGAAACAAGTGGTGTAATTGGCACAAATGACCAAGAACTGACATGACTCTCAAATGTGATTACGGAATGACGTAAAGTGTTACACTGACATTGTCTAGTCTAACATGAAGCAGTGGTTTGGCCACATATATCTGAACTCAACAATGTAAACACTTGTTTTTTTTTTTCCCTCCCCCTCCTCAAAATTTCCCAAGTTCTACTTGTGCTCCGAGAAATCGAACTACACACCGTTCCACAACTTCACAATCTACCTCTCCAGCTGCCACTGGACCAGTTCTTTGCAAGAAGCTTTTTTTTTTCTCCTATTTTTTCCCCCCTCCTAAGCTGTCTAAGCAGGAGTTTCCTGTGGCAGTCTGATCGCAGACCCTGTCACGCCCAGGAGCGTTCGCGAGGACGCCTCCCCGCTCAGATGAGTCTCTCCGTGGGCGGCGGCTGTTCGATGTTCCACATCTCCACGCGCGAGCCCTCCTTCTCCTGGCGGCTGGGGCTGTAGGTGCCACGCGTGCCCCGTCGTCGCCGCGCCAGCGCCAGGCCCATGCCCGCTGCCAGCAGGGCCATGAGCATCAGGACCAACGCCAAGCTCACCCACAAGGGCTCCGACACCCAGCTCGCCCCGGTCATCTAGAGGAGAACAGAGCAGAGGCAGGGTCTGAGATGGAAATACTATTTTTTATAATAGACACATACAGCAGGCAAGAATAAGCTAGGCACTAGCCAAATGTGCTTTGCTAAAGAGTGTCTTGATGGCACGGAAACCAAAAGGAGTATTTCGTGCTGCATAACATCTAAAATGATGCATTAAATTAATGAATGTATGCAGTGTATTTCTCTAGCCTCTCAAATTCTCATGCACTTGCATGATTAAGATTTAAAAGAATGTTACAGAAATACATATGGGGGAAGACAATGCTGTCACAATGGTTTTAACTGTCATTCCTATAATGATGGCTAAAACCATTCAAGTACATTTATATATAAAATTTCAAATTTCCTTTCATACCTAAGCTTACACAATGTTGATAACTTGTCCGTAAGCTCCTCCATTTCTCTAGACTTTATATATGACCCACAGTACCAAAGAGCTTCTGCTTAACGTGTTGGTCTAAACTATATGCAGGGATGATAAATGTCATGAAGGTGTAGTTCATGCAGGCATCACACTCCACCATCCATTCTCCTGCCTCGACACGCTCCTGCATACTGAGCACCAGCAACCATTTAGAGCTGCAGGAACAAAATGGATCCCAAAGGACAAGAAGAAGAAGCCTAGAGTTCCACCAAGCTTGCAGAACTGTTGGTCCTGACTACGCACAGTAAGCAATAGTACCAGCTAAGGTACAGCACCTCATAATTCTTAAATTACTTGTACTTTAAATCACTTCATGGCACTAATGACAATTATATTTAAGAATATATTTGTTGGAGCTTTTGAATCTAAAATAACTGACATTTAAAGTTTATGGCTGGCCTTTCAACCCAGGCTGGTTCCCTCACCCCATTCTTGGTTTACCTTAGTCTCTTGCATGTGACAGTGAGGAGCAGGGGCACAAAACTAACATTTCTGACGAGCTGAGCTTTAGTTCTACGGCTGTGGGCGGCGTTCCGCTTTGCGGGTGCGCATGCGCGAGCGCCACTTCCTCCAGATGAACGACCCTGTCATGGAGATAAGCTGCTCTCATACTTCTGCCCCACGTTTTCCGACCTGCAGCGACGCTGCCAGTGCTCTGCTGAGTTGCATTTCATAGGCGAGCGTGTGGCATCTTTCTGCTGGCCCAGCACTATTAAGTCACTGTGAAGGCGCGCAGATCCAGCGTTCAGCCGCTGCCACAGACACACACATCCTCAGAGATTTATGCTTCAGCAGGCACAAAACTGGCCTTAAAAAAACAGCGGTTTCTTCCCTGTCACACGATTTCTGACTTCCTTGAAGACGAACTGTGTACCCCCCCCCCCATTTCTCCCTAATCATAATAAATTATCCTTCTCACTTTGTATCTCTTGCCTACTATTTTTTATTAAAACACTCCAGTTGCTTTAGCTATTGTCATTTGAATGGGTCTGCTGCTTACCAGGGGAAACTGAAAGCACTGCAGTGTAATTGAGACAACGGTAAAAAGAAACCATGCTTTAGAAGCTGGAGCAATAGGGTAAGTAGAGTTGTGGGTAAATTTGCCCCTCATAAAAAAATAATAAATTAATATTTTTTTTTAAACCCAGGGGGGTCACAGTGGATCTCAGAATTGTGGGTAGTGTAAGGTATCTTCCCTGTCCTGTATCTAGCCTGTCAGTGAGGATTAGCAAAGAGGCTATTTTTAAGTCTTCCACTACTCATGGGCAGAAAAAAAGGACGCAGAAGAAATCCCTCAGAGCTGTTTCTCAGACTTAAAGTCTAGTCACCACACGCCCTCTGGTTTCACTCTGTCCCAAGTTCTTGGTAATAAAACAACATGCACACAGTCCAGATATATACTTCAGACTGAGTGTGAATCACGTGATTGTGATTTTTTTTTTTTACATCCACATTTTGTATCTGTTGAATTCTAAAACATAACATCAATATTCTTAGCACTAGTCTGAACCCTGACATCCTTTCCATTTCAAATAATTTCACGCCATTTCAAATGTGCGCAGTAAACCATTTCCAGCCTCCAGCAGCCAGCCAGCGTCTTAAAGCGAGCGGTGACTTGACGCCCGGCAGCCAATGATTTGACAGCACATTGGCTTGTGTTGGAGTTGACATTCCTGCTTGAAGTAGGGCTGTCGCTCGAAATCGCTGGCAGCAGCATTCTGCGTGCTTCATGAGGAGCTCCAGCCATGGATCACAGCCCTCCGGTGACGGAGAGCAGGGCGGAGGCAACAGCTACATCGGCGGAGGACAAACAACAGCGCGGGAATGGACAGGGCGGAGGGAAACGTTTGATTTGAGAATATAGACAGGGGCCCGGTTAAGGAACTTGTTGAGGAGGTGGTGAACGCTAACACCGAAATCGTGAAAGACAAATGAACAGCTGGAGGGAACGTGTGGAAAAATAAAACTTCCAGATAACATTACCGACAAATAAAAGTAGCCACCGCCTTGCATAATTTTGAATGTCTGTGTCCATCAAAGACAATATTGCTTTGGTAGAAAGATGCTAAGGGTTTATGCAAGTTGCTTACTCTGTTATTATGTAAAAATAAAGTGATTGCAGATATTATATGGTATAGTAGAAATTCATTAGGAGTGACACACGTATGTATGTATATATGTATGTGTATGGACACCCTTCATGAAAATGAGCTAAAACATTATAGGTAATACATGAGTGATTTTTCCACAATTGTTTGGTGAAATTGCTAACCGTTCATAAAAAATAATTGCTGGAAAAATGTGTTTGGAACTGTTCATTTTGTCAAATGTATATGTGGCTAAATGAATGCCATCCTTAAGAATACTATAAATAAAACTAAAAGAATGTTTGTTGTTGGGCGAAAAATGTTTCTTGAAATTGCTGAAATCTGGGAATTGATGTCTATGACCATATGACCCTGTTTCACCAGGGAATAAATATGACGTAACACACAGGTACGATTCATCCATCAACATGGGTAAAACCCAAGAGCTCTTAGCTCAAATGAGAAAAAAAGCTACACAGACTGGGGAATGACTAAAAACAAACTGTTTCCCCTAACGAAAATAGGTCAGCAGTTGAAATTACAAGACAGTATAACCAAGCTGATAGAAAAGGAGGAACAGTTGAAAATTTGCCAGCAAGTGGACATATTCATATAATGCCCATATTCATATAATGGTTTCAGTGTTTCAAAATCAACATGGTGATGCCTCTTTCATAACCAGGAACTTATTAGGATGTGTTGTGTGAAAGAAGCCCTTTCAAATATTTTTGGAATCTGCATTTTTATGAAATTTTGTGTTACTAAAAAAACCTTTATTTTGTTACAAAAATCAAAATAAAAGCATGAAGCTTGCTCACTTAAGTTCAAAATATCACTCATTGCATATATATTTTTAAATATACAGGGTGGGCCATTTATATGGATACACCTTAATAAAATAAGAATGGTTGGTGATATTAACTTCCTTAACTTATTAACTTAGTCTGCCATTTTGGATCCAACTTGGGGGCCATTCAACTGGCCCACGATGACCAATCCACTTTCCAGGAAACTGTTCATCTAGGAATGCTCGGACCTGACACCCATAATGTGGTGGTGCACCATCTTGCTGGAAAAACCCAGGGAACGTGCCAGCTTCAGTGCATAAAGAGGGAAACACATCATCACGTAGCAATTTCGCATATCCAGTGGCCTTGAGGTTTCCATTGATGAAGAATGGACCCCAAGGTCTCCCAATCTGACCCCCTTAGACTTTTATCTTTGGGGTCATCTGAAGGTAATTGTCTATGCTGTGAAGATACGAGATGTGCAGCACCTGAAACTACAGATACTGGAAGCCTGTGCTAGCATTTCTCCTGTGGTGTTGCTATCAGTGTGTGAAGAGTGGGAGAAGAGGGTTGCATTGACAATCCAACACAATGGGCAGCACTTTGAACACATTTTATAAGTGGTCAGAAACTTGTAAATAACTAATGAAAGAATAAAGTTACATTAAAACCAAGCACATCATTGTTTTTCTTGTGAAATTCCCTCTTCCCGTTGAAAAAACAAAAGTTGAATCCAAAATGGCCAACTTCAAAATGGCCGCCATGGTCACCACCCATCTTGAAAAGTTTGCCCCCTCCCATATACTAATGTGCCACAAACAGGAAGTTAATATCACCAACCATTCCCATTTTATTAAGGTGTATCCATATAAATGGCCCACCCTTTATTTTAATTTTAGCTTTTTCATGAAGGGTGCCAATATTTCTGGAGTTGGCTGTATGTGTCATTTAACAGTGTACTGATGTAAAAGGCATAAATAAAGTTGCACAGGGCTTTATTTTAAAGGGCTGTCTAAACAATAACCTAAATCTGAACTAAACCATAGTAAGTTGAGAATACCATGCATAGAAATGAGTGGAAGCTAAGTACACAGTACTATTATAAACCCCTTGTTACTTCAGTAAACGTGATAATTATGTTTTTAAAGACTTTTTAAGTAAATAACAGCTGTATAAAAACATTTATTGTTCTTAGCAGGCAGTTAGGCCACCTTGCAGTGTTCTGTACAACCATCAAAGACCAACAAACTTAAGTAGTGTTTGATAGTTTGCCATTGGTCCAAAGAACTGCTGTTAAGCAGAGTTAGACTCAGTAATGCTCACTGGCTCTATTACACACACGCACGCACGGCTTAGTCGTGCTCCTCTAAACCCGCTGGCATGCCATCCTCCAGCTGCAAGCAGTAGGTAGGAGAACAGCTGGACGAGGTTCTGCCACAGCAGAACATCCAGGTAAGAAGTGGCTACGTCTTACGTCGATCTGGCAGGTGTCGCCCGCGTAGCCCTGCTGACATGCGCAGCGGAAGCCGTCCCGCAGGCTGACGCAGTAGCCGTCGTTCCCGCACGGGTTGGACCAGCACTCGCCCGTCTCCTGCTCACACCTGTGGGGGGTTGTGGTGGGGGGGGGGGTGACACATGCGCGCTGTTAGACGAGCTTCAATCGTCCCGTAGGAGTTTCCTGCAACACCTTTCCCGAGCTCTTCCCCTTGTTACTTGATTCATTCATTCGTCACAGCGCAGTTTTTAATTACAGTTCTTTTCTGTCTAACGGGGTTGACGAACCTCGGTTAGGGGATGTGAGAGAGACAAAGAGAGTAAAAGGAGTGAGAGTGTGAACAGAGCCATGCTAACCAGTGTCCGGTGAACCCTGGCAGACAGCTGCAGGGATAGTCTACCCCAGAGCAGTTGCCTCCGTTGAAGCACGTGTAGTTCTGCGACTCGTCCCCACAGATGGACACTGGGAGCTCGGAGTCTCTAGGGAGAAAGAAACAAAAGTGGGTGAGACAGACGGCTTTGGCTTTACTTTACTCTGTCTGTCTCAAGCAGACTAGCTAGCGAGCAGGATAATGAAATTACCATAACAGTGGACCCCCCCCCCCCCCAACTGCTAAACAACAACAGTATTAAATCGCTCTTGAATCTTAATATCAACTTTGGTGTCATATGTACGACAGTAACGCCATCAGTGTGCTGTGGGAGGGAAAAGATATGATAAATATATTGTATTAATACCATAAATGAAAAGATTTTGCCAGCAATTTATATGGCCTGGTGTGTGAGCGTATAGAACTTCTACAGTAGAACTGAGTTTATGCTGTTGCTTGTTGTGTTCTGATCATTTGATGGTTTTGAAAAAATACAACAACTGGGAGGGATAGAAGAGAAAAAAACAAAGAAAGAAAGAAAGAACGGAGAAAACTTCCATGTTCTTGACAGCTGTATACCATGGAATCTCCTCAGTGCAGCCAC
>JAOXYF010000025.1:2179098-2232056 GCA_028565775.1 Sternarchorhynchus goeldii
CCCCCCCCCCCCCCCCCCCCCCCCCCCCCCCCCCCCCCCCCCCCCCCCCCCCCCCCCCCCCCCCCCCCCCCAACAAACAAACAAACGAGAGTTACGTGTGAAAGATGGATGCCTCGTGTCTCCTGGCTGCCTGTGAGGCACTTTCAAAGGGGTACAAGGAAAAAATGTGGAAGCACCACGTGTTTATGAGATAAATGGTTGCAGGCGTGCCTCTGATGCTGCCCTAAAGGCAAACCGTGTTCACAGGGGGTGGGAGAGGGCTGCCTCACCAGGGACACCCATTAGAACCACCGTCACTGCATTGAAATGAGTCTTACGGTAGCAGGTGTATTACCACAAATACACTTACACTCAGAAGTGATACCAGGAAAAACTTTTTGCAGAGAAACAAAGGTGGTCTGGTTCTAGGAAGCCGCCGTTGTACTTTTTAATTGAGAACCTTAAAGAGATTTACGTCCCATTCAAATGTACAAAAGATGGTATGTGGTTTTGAATTCTTTTTCTCAAAACCCCAGCTACTGCTTTGTGGGAGTGTTATTTCATGAGTGTGTGGTTTAAGTCTGTGGCATGATGCTCTTGCTTTAGCTAAGTGAGACCGTGACTGGTCTGGGTACTCATGAGGTTGAGGTGGAGATTTGTGATGAGAAGAAGATGAATTGCATGGGCATGTTTGTAATGAAGATTCTCTCCAGCTTGTTGTCTGGTTCAAAGTTAATTCAAGTGGGTGCAGGGCATGTAGTCCATTGAGAAGCAGCCACTCTGTCCAGATCTCTCCTGTCCACCCCCATAACTAAAGGAAAGCTAGAGATGGCACTCACATGCAGTTAGGTGCGGTGAAGTTGGGTGTGCAGAGACAGGCGGTCATGCTTGTGTCGTGCAGGCAGGGGGCGCCATCGGCGCACCGGCGGCGCATGCAGGCGTCGGCGGCTCCGGCGTCCCGGCACCCGCTCTGCGGTGAATCCGCGGACGTCTTACTGAACCGCTCCGTCTGGGGGCGGGGCGGCTTCAGGTCGTCGTAGAAGGGCAGCACGAGCCCACCTATCTCGACGTTGCTCAGGCAGACCACTGAGTCCCGTCCCGCTTCGGGGTCGAGTCCCCCGAGCAGGATGTCCACGCCCTCGCGGAGGAAGTCCAGGTTTCCGGCCTCGGAGTCGGAGGTGACGGGTTCCTCCCGGTCGTCTGGCAGAAGCAAGGCCCACCGGGACGCGTTCGCCGCGGGGGCAACCATGCGTAGCTCCACGCTGTGCCACGTGCCGTCGGCAACGGGCCTGGAGCTGCGGAGAAGCAGGGGCGAGGAAGAGGACGAGGGGGAGGAGGAAGATGGGCTAAGAAGCTCCAGCACCAGCAAGCCGTCGCGGACCGACACGGTCACGAAGCCCGAGCTGCTGTCGCTGTGTAGCACAGCTGCGGCACGTTGCTGGGTGAGAATGCTGAAGGAGATGGTGGTGAGGTGGCGAGAAATCAGCCCGTTGCCACGGAATGTCAGAGTGACGCCATTCTGAAAAGTAACGTTGGAAATGCCTGCAACAAACGGAAATATTTCAGGCATGGTTTCAGGTTATATAATGTTTTGACATTTCCCTTATGGCATGATCTATTGAAGTTCAGACTCCCTAGGAAGATCTTAATTAGAAAACGAATGGCTGTTAAGAAAATAAATAGCTGATCACTTGTTACCAAGGATAATTGTCTTTAGTGGTAGTAAATTAAGGAAATAATATTCAAAGCTAACATTATGAAGACAGTTGGTGGTAACCTGCATGCTTCAACAATGTTGTCATGTTCAGCAAGACTCACAACATTCATTAACTAATCTGAACAAAATTAGGTTTAGTTCTATACATTTTGTTTCAACATTATGTAGTGATATTACTGTGATAATGATGTTTGCATAGGAGACGAATCTAACTCATAGTTACCCAACTAAATCTAACTTATAATCAGCCCTATGAGAAGAGAATCAACAACCATGAAAAGATTGAAAGATTATGTACTGGAAAATTCTGCATTTACGATTAAACAGAACTGATAAACGAGAGACATCGGAGGTTATCGGCTAAAACTGGAAAATTGTCAAATAAATAAAAAGTGAAGTAGATCCTCAGGTTGTATAGCAAAATAATGTTAAAATAATACCATGGTCTGTAATGAACAATATTTGAACACTGTTATTCCTTTTTTAATCCGCTAACAGTCTATCAAAAACTCCAGGGATACTCTCATACCAGGGACACTCTCATACCAGGGAAACTCTCATAATACTTAACACCATGTTAAGAATCACTGGGCCATTTATGATTCTGAAGTTAGATTTGATGAACAACTCAACTCATCTGTTGTCAATTCTAGATTTGCCAACTGGGAATAATTTCTTTGTTTTCTGGATTTCAGGGCAGTATTCATGTATTTGCTTACACTAGAAAAGAACAGCATAATGATACATTCATTCAAACTTCTTCACTTTTTTCCTCAAATAATCTAACACAGCTTCTGGGCTTGGTTCTGCTCAGCCTGAGGTAATTGTTTATTGTAGTAATAATTATGCAATTGTTATATAATTACTTTGCAGTAATTACCTGCCCAGTTATGTAGCTTATCTTTGCTTGGGTGCAGATTTTGCTTTGCTCATACTCTTGGCTCTACTTGGCCTTTCTCTTGACTGTTTCACTTATACTCTGCTTCACTTATACTCTGACTCTGCTTCTGACTCTGTTCTCAATTTCTCCATCTGTAACCTTGGACAGTGCAGCACAATCAACCCAACTAAATGTACTAAACAGACCAACACTGGTGGATAGAACTTCTAGAAAACAGAATGAATACACCCCGATCATCCTACAAGAACAGTTGGACATTCTTTACACTTCGTGTAAACTATTTTAAAAAATAAAAACGTCTCTCAGAGCAGCTGTCTGAGGCAAGAGTTACACCAGCAGGTCCCACTCACACTGGTAGCCATGGCGCCCAGGTCTGCAGTACGTCGGGGGAGGGCACGGAGAAATCTCACACCAGCGAACTTCCTCACAGTGACGGCCGGAGGTGCCGGGGACACAGGCGCACGTGAAGTTGTCCCACGCCGACACGCACTCCCCTCCGTTCTGACAGGGGCTGCTCTGAGGAGGACACAATGAAAAGAGGACAGATTAAAAGCTGTACAGTGAGCTAGAAATAAAATGTCATTCGTCAGCTGTTTCGGTTAGAACACTAGTTAGAAAATCATGTGTCCGGATTCCTAGAACTAGATTAGGTCTAAGCCTAGACTAAGAAGCTGATTCACCATTGGGCCAGCAATCCAGAACCAAGACCAGGCTTAAGATATCATTTTTTGTTTCCCTGGAGCTTTGTTTCCCTGGTGCTCAGTGACGAGGACATGAAGCATCAAATTACAACCACGAGATAAATAAATTACAACAATGAGATAAATAAATCGATCACTTTTAACTGGTGTGCTAAAGGTGATGAAATGGTTAAACTGGTGTGTACAAGCTTACTGGTAATGATATGACGTTTGCACTTACAGCACAGGAGTCATCTCCAACGCAGCCTTCAGAGACGTTAACCAAGCGGCCGGCGCTGTACGACCTCACGGGGGTGCTAAGCGGGAAGAACTGTAGCTTCTGCTCGTTGAGTCGAAGGTCCTGCATGCAGCCTTTAAAACAGCCACCAAATGTTTCCGTCGTGCCCGGGTCTTCCAAACCGCCCGCGTAGACCTTGTCCCCGGCGTGAATGCGGACCGGTGGGACAGCCGCCACGCGAGTCTCCAGGCCCGGCTGCTGCAGGACCAGGTGGCCCCGCCCCACGGCGACGGTAACCAAGTGGACCTCACCATTGCTCACGGAGCTTTGGCCCGCTACGCTGCGTGCTCCATCCACCTGCACCTTCACGTGCCCTTCCTCCAGCCACACCCACAGGTAGGGGCGGGTGGAACGGACCAGCGCGAGGATTATACCCGTCTCACGTCGCGTACGCAAAAGCACGGAGAGGGTGACGACCTCCGCGTCGGGCTCATCACCGACGGTGAACACGGCGAAGCTCGAAGCGTAGTCACGGCCAAATCTGGCAGGGATGTGTTCTAGAAACGCAGATGTAAAACAAAAAATCATTATCACAGTTGAGATACTTTTTCCCATGCGAGACTTATGGGTCTGGCCTTCCACATACTTTGACAGGGATATGATATTATATGCAAAGATAAAGATCTGGTGGACTGTTCCCCGAGGTCACCGGTTCATCAGTCCTGGTTTTGATGAGCCTCGCATTTCACATTTAAACTTTTGTCAAAGTTTTGTTAATTAGACAATAAAACGATTAACGCAATTAGTGGGTTTATGTGGAGAGGAAAAAGCCAAATTTGCAAAGCAAAGACATTCCAGGACCAAGTCTGCAAAGCGCAACTTTAGGATATAACTGAACATAGGAATGGGAATCCTAAAAGTGCATGAAATTACTGATCTGCTTTTCTGTCAAAAAAGTTCGAATTGTGCAAAACTAGTTCAGGAGTTCCATGAAAAGTTACACCCAAACAGCACCATTAGAAAACTGCAAATTTGCAAATTACCATCAGCGCAGTTTTGTCCCTCATATGGCCGCCGGCACTTGCACTGGTAGCCCTGCCACAGGTTGACACATTCGCCCCGGTTTGCACAGGGATCATCTATGCAGTGATCGTGTTGCATGCAGCCCTGCGTGACATTCACAGCTGAGGTGCTGAGCCAGTGCTGCGGTCCCATCAGCTGCGAGTCCACAAAGAGGTCCCTCACGCAGCCGATGAACGAGCCCGAATCTCCTCCCTTCACCTGGCCTCCAATCACAGTGGTCCAGAAGGTTGATTGAAGGGCCCCCAGGCCTGTCTCCACTTGTGCGACTGCCACGCATTGCTCCTCCCGGCAGGGCCCGCGGAGCCGAAGGAGCAGCGTCCCGGCGTCCAGCACGGCCTCCACCCTGTGCCACTCGCCGTCGGCCGCGTTCTGGGGCAGCGTCAGGACGTGGCCTCCGCCGTCCCCCGCCTCCCACCGCCAGCTCAGCCTCAGACGGCCCCCCCGCATCTCCAGGGTGAGCAGAGCTCCGCTGGTCGCCCGTTGAACCAGCACGGAATCTCTCAGCGCAGTGCGGAAGCTCAGAGTGAAGTTTACGGGGGCGTCCGCGTCCAGGCGAGGAGCACGCAGCTCCACGTGACCCCCAGCGGGTCCGAAGGAGAAGGCGGTGGGCGTCTGGCAGCGGGAGCCGGCGTAGCCATCCGGGCAGGAGCAGCTGTAACCGTGCGCTCCGCTGATGAGAGAGGGGACGCAAACCGCCCCGTTCTGACACTCATGGGCTTCACAGCCCACCAGAGGCTGCGTGCAGTTCTGACCCCCGTACAGGACTCCGTCCTCGCTCTCTGTCGAGCAGATGCAAATGTAGCCTCCGAGAGTGTCTTCACATGAGGCACCATTCTGACATGGAGAAGAAGAGCAATCGTCCATGTCCTCCTCACACAGTGCACCTGAAAGGGGATGACCCAGCATGAAGATTATCAAGCTATTTTTATAAGCTCTTAAAAACACTGAATTTTTCAACCGAACCATGACATTAATATCTTCTCACTATCTATTCTCAATACCAGATCTTCCTCTCTGAACTGGCACTCCTTCAGTGAGGTTTCAACTCCCTTTATTTCTGCCTTTGTGGGATTGAGTATAAAGTTGTTTCTGACAGCTGATGCCAAGGAACGCGGGAATGTGTCAGTTGATCATTCCTCAAGCAGACTGTCACGCAAAACTGGCTTCATAACACCAAAATTTTAATGCTGCCACTGCTGCCAACTGGCAACGTCTTAGGAATATTTCATTAAATGATTACGTTCTCTTTTTCAGTCCCATGCCCCAAAACGAGCAAAGCCCACTCCACACCACGCGTTGCAATTTCATTTAAAGTTAGACTAAACCAAATCCACGAGAAACAAAGCAAGATACTCGCTGTGCACAATGATGAAATGCTCTGAAAACCTTTACATAAGTAACATACTCTTACACAACCTTTCTTTAAGATGGAAAAGAAACCTTTGCAGCAAGTCCTGGAAACAGCTATCACAAAGTCAGCACATTCCACTTTATAAAACTTTCAAAACTCCCTGTCAGTCGTATAATTATTTATTTATTTATCTGTTTGTTTGTTTGTTTATGTGTTCATTTGCTTGTGTCTTTGTTGGTTTATGTATGTACGTATGTACGTATGTATGTATGTAAGCTTATGTATATTGCTTTTGCCAGGTTTGCACAACGTTGCCACACAAGCACTGCTAAATCACAAGCCCTCACAACACTACAGTCTATCACTTACACCGCTCTCTGCTGGCCCTCTATAGCCAGGCTGATGTGCTGGTCTCATCAGAGCCAGCTGAAGGCAATCTGAGTGTCTTAATGCAGGCTTATCTCACAAAGTATCTCACAATACCAGGTGCAACACACACTGACTTCCTAGACTGTTGACCTGACGTGTCTTACATGGTGAGACTGTCCGAACATACGGAGAGAACAAGCACTTCTGAAATTCAGCAAATGACCCTATAAACCCAGAGCAAACTGTACACACATAGTCATAATGACATAAGCTATATGTATTTTATAATGCAATATGTATGATATAACGCTATATGTATTTCATAAATTTGAGCCAGTTCATGCATAATGTTCCTAACTCCATCCAACTTTTCATCCAATAATATCTCAGTGGTTAGTGGGACCTAACCCACTGGTTAGCGCAGACTGCCCGTGTGTATCTGTGATCACTTCCTGACCTGTGAGTCCTGGCGGGCAACTGCAAATGTAGCTGGGCTCGTTTGGGCCAGGCAGCATGCTCTCGTCGCCGTAGCGACGCTCCCAGGAGCGCTTCACGCAGACGCCTCCGTTTCGACACGGCCCGCTTACGCACTCGTTTACGTCCATCTCGCAGCGGTGTCCCGTAAAGCCTGCCGCCAGACATGACAATGTAACGCAAGCAAAATAAGGGCACTATATAATCAGCGGAGCCGGATCTGGATATAATCGGTCGTAACAGCCAAATGGCGTTATGAAGTATTGTGACTTTTTATAATGCACTTGGAGGTCAGGTGCTCGCGGTGTTCGCGGTGACAAAATCTATATCTTATTTTCTAAAGATACCCATCACAAGTCCGTACAAGATTAGTGATGAACAGTGTAGATATTTTTCTGCTTCTATGTACATTCTGTTTTTCGATTTTCCCCCATGTGCTCATAAAATGTTTTTTTTATTTAGAGTGGATTTTTTTTCCAGAACTCAGATCTTGTCACTGTACACTCTGCTGCAGTGCTGGTGCTGACTTAGTGCTGACGTTCTACTAATGTAAAAAAAATCAGGTTCAAGTAATAAAATACCGATGTCCAAGACTAATTTATTAATGTTGATCATCGACTACATAAGCGTTATAAATATGCAAACGCTTTTTAAATATGAATCCTGACCATTCGACAGTTGTGCTGCTGCACTGGTTACCTGGCCAACATTTGCAAGTGTAGTCCCCCCCTTCTTCCTGACAGAGGGCGCCATTGAGGCAGGGCTGGGACCAGCATGGTGAAAGAGGGACCTCACAATGCAAGCCAGAGAAACCGCTCTGGGAGCAATCACAACTGTAGCTGCAAGAGAAAGTTTCAAATACCTCAGTTAAATAATTTCTCCTGTAAAGGTGACTATAAACATTTACATTACCTTGAAAAACATTAATTGTAAATTAACTGTAAAGCTTACTATTTTCACATATTCTATATTAGTTTCACATGTGAACAATAAAACTCATTCTTACCTATCGATTCCATCAATGCACACGCCCCCATTCTGACATCTGCGGCCTATGCAATCGTCTACATCAATTTCACAGCGCTCCCCTTGGAAACCAGTCGGACAGATGCATGAAAAGCCGTCGACGTGGTCATGGCAACTGCCGCCATGGCGACAGGGCTGGGACTGACACTCATCAATCTGGACCTCACAGCTGACACCTGCAATATCAAAGATTACGCCACTCAGCATCCACAAGCAGCTCTCCGGCATCTGGCCATGGGACTTCAAAGACACCACCTGGTACGCCTTGGAGCACAAGAATATTCTGTGCCATTAGCCAAACCTTTCTGTTTGCTGCAGTAATCATTTCAGCATTTCTGTAGTGATATCATGTTATCAACGTGACACAGATGCCTCTGCTTTTTTAAAAAAAGGATGTTTTGTAGGTTTAATGCTTGACATTTTGTTAAATGAAGCCCCACAGGACCTCTTCGTATTGTAATGCTACTGTTTAATTTATCTTGTGTTATTAAGCTCTGTCTGTTTCAATGATATAATCCTTTTGAGCTTTGTATACAGTTATTTTTTCTATGCAAACTTCTCTGAATGACCTGTGTATATGAAATATGCTATAAAATAGGTGAGACATGGTGAGGCTGTAAAGGAACATTGATGTAATACTACTTAGGCACCGCTAGATGGCAACATGTACTCCTTCACATACTCCTTTTTAAAATCTTTTTTTAAAATCTCAAAAACAAGTCTCACCCGTGTAGCCTGGGCTGCAGAGACAGGCGTAGTGTCCGATCCGGTCCGCACACGAGCCTCCGTTCCTGCAGGGCTGTGAGATGCACTCATTCACCTCTATCTCGCAGAGCTCACCCTGGAAGCCTGGCACGCAGAAGCACTGCGGCCCCCCGGCCCCGTTCCTGCAGATGGCACGGTTGCGGCAGGGGTTGGGCACACAATGGTTCGCCCGCCGGTGGCACACGGCGCCAGCGTAGCCCGGCTGGCACAGGCAGATGTACCTCGGGCCCCCACGTGCCACGGTCACACAGCGGGCACTCCCGCCGCACTGGCTCTGGGCGCAGAGGTGGGCGACGGCAGAGCAGGTGCGCCCCGTCGAACCTGGCCCGCAACGGCATGCTAATTCCCCGGGTCGGACGCCGGTGGGCTGGCACGTGGTGTTGGCCTGGCAGACGTGAGGGTGGCAGAGGGCATTGGAGGAGGAGGAGCTGCACGGCATGCTGGACAAGGACGCGGCAGGAGGCAGGCACTGGCACAACAAGGTGGAGGGGTCATCTCGACACTCACCACCATGCTGACAGGGCTTGGACTGGCAGAGAGAGGAGGACTTCTGCAGTGCCACACCTACAAACAGTAGACATTCAGCTGTAAATAAACGCTGAGCCATATTCCACACAGCGCTCTGTCATCAGCCAGTACTCCTTGTTTATTCATAACTTGCATAAAGCACATTTATTTGCTAATTATCCCATTTGGTAAACTGTTAAGCTAATATGAGTTCAGATTACATGCAGGGAGAAATGTGCATTAGTTGCTCCTCTGTAAGAGCTCATCAGGTCTTTGACTGCTGTCACTAGAGAAGTCATGCAGACATCCGAGATGCTCACGGCCACTTCAGTCATCAATAGCTCCATCTGAAGCACAGCTAAGAGCCTGTACAAAATGACTGAGCGGAGCTTCCTGCTGGAGAGGCTGTTGACCTTCCCTGCATGGAAACATCAAAGCAAATGAAATCCTAGAAACAATTATCTTTGTGTTCTCAGCACAAAGTTCTTCTAGCCACTGGTCAGTTTAATGGTCAGTGTGTGTACAAAATGTGTACAAAAACCCTTAAGAACCATGAATATAAAGGAACTGTTTAAACTTGCACCTTCAGTGCTGTAGACCAAAATCATGGAGCGTTAACTGATCTTTTCATTCCCGCGTGAGGACACACCTTTATTTGTTAATAGACTGAAGCAGAAGTTAGGAAGCTGTTAGCTCCAACACTGACATTTATATGCAAAAGCCCTACAGAAAACTCTTTAAAAACACAATTTCTTTTATTTCATGGTACAGTAATAGTTTACGCCAAGATTTGATCTAATACTGGTGCCAACAAGCGTCTAAAACATGTCTCACTGTGTATTATCTAAACAGTCTTAGATGGACCACATTGGTCTCCTGTTCAATAAATCATTCTCTGGACAGCCAGCAGCCAGTGTGCTCTGTTATCACTACGGGAAATGCCTCTTCCACTATGAAAAGCACCACAAGGACATCTGCAAACTTTAGCGGCCCAACAAAGCATCAGATCATGCCACCATGGCAACCAATTCCATGCTCCCGGCTCAGCATTTGCTGGGTTGCTATGGTGATGGGTCACAGACATAAGTCAGTCATTTAGGGGGCGTTTATCATTCTATTCAGACCATTCAGACAGTACTGCCTTCCTCCCTTAGGCTGAGTGGTGACACTCAGCAAATAGCACAGACGAGGTTTTTTGTTGCCAAGGGACACGCTATCGGTGTATGAATTACACTTATTCAAAGCCCATGCCTTCGACGCCAACATTGCAGTTCCCTGAGAAACAGTAGTGCCTTTTTTATGCTCTTTTTTGATTAGTTAAAAAGATATCAAACAAAGAAGTGTGCACGCATTCTGCAGCAATGTGTTCCAGTGGATAGAAATCTAGATATTCAGTCATCTCAACCACTTCAGAGTCATTGAGATGCAAGACAACCCATCTGAAGGTCTGTTCGGCCATGTTGCTCTAATCGGTTACAATAAATGTATCTGACCATAAATGTATCAGAAAATATCACACATTTATTTAAAAGAAATGAAACACAAAATGAATGAACCCTAACCCTAATCCTAACCCTAATCCTAACAACCCTACCAGCTAGGGACAGGACATTATATGACATGGAGAGGTATGCAGTATGAATATATGTAGGAGTGCAGTCTCATCATCTCAGGCAAAATAATTTGTGACATGCCTGTCAAACTATAATGAACTCCGTTGAGTGAGCAGATGAAAGCGTTACATGACATCAAATACATACACATCATCACCAAAGCAATAAGAAAACAGAATCACTTCCTATGTGCAAAGTGAACAAAAAGAACTCGACATCAAAGCTGAAGTGAGTAACTATTCTGATTTCTCCTGACATTCATAAAAAAATTCATATGTTGTGGATTTAAAAAGTGACCTGCAATCTTAAAAGAAAAGCCTCCTAATGTCACCATTTGGAAGGGAATCTTTTTCTATCAGGTACTACAATTTCTGAGGTAAAGTAAGAAAAATACTTTTAAACTGAAGTTAAAAATACAATGATATTTCTTCATGCACTCTTTATGTACATGTGTGGGTCTTCCTTCCTTCCACATTCAAAGAACCTCAGTCTTTAACAGATTATTTGCAAGCTCATATATGGCATTAAGGATACATGCCACCATTCATCTTAGTGCACACAAGCATGGCAGCAAATGACAGATCCAGGTTTAAAGGCCTGAGCAGTTGTTGGTTTTGATGTCAACTAAAAGTCTCATAAAAATGAGATAAAGCTCAGTCTTTGAAGTCTGGCCTTTTATGTTTCTGAGAGCCTTTTTTTACTGCTTCTCTCTCTCTCTCACTATCTCTCCATCTTTGTCTTTTCTCTCTATCTATCTCTCTCTACCTCTATCTCTCTCTCTCACTATCTCTCTCTCTATATCTATCTGTCTTTCTCTGTCTCTCTCTATCTCTCTGTCTCGCTATCTATCTCTCTCTCTTTGTCTTCTCTCTCTCTGTCTATCTCTCTCTACCTCTATCTCTCTCTCCACTCTCTCTCTCACTATCTCTCTCTCTCAGCTCTTGCAACATATTTGACAACTGATCACAAAATTAATGGCGTAACTAATGACAAACCTGATCTATGTAACTGAACACTTCTTGATAAATAGAAGAGACCTAATAAAAAAAAACCTAATTTAAAAAAAAAAACTTACAGGGTAACATAATAAAGGCCATGTTAATAGCACAACTACTGCCTCCACGACCTCAGTAGCAATAAGCAGACAGACAGACAGACAAATAGACAGACAGACAGACAGATAGATAGATAGATAGATAGATAGATAGATAGATAGATAGATAGATAGATAGATAGATAGATAGATACTGATCTCAGAGTAGAAATACAGGACATAATAATAATAATAATAATAATAATAATAATAATAATAATAATAATAACGACAGTACGCAAACTGAACTGTAAATAGCTTGCAAAAAATCACTTACTTTTTGAACACTGCGCAAGAAGGATGATACAAACGATTGCGTTAACTATCCTTGGTTGCAAAAGAAAAGTGTCCATGTTTAGGAGTCATCGTGAAGGTGGTTTAGTTGACATGGCCAGGCTTCTTTTCCTTCTAGCGACAGAACGTTCCAGGTTACGCGCATCTGTGCGTGGGCCCTTCTGAAGATTACCGCGCGGGTTTATTCACGGATGCACCAATTGAAAGCGTTTGCGCAAACTCTTCAATTGCTCCATTACCTAAAAAGATGTCACGATTGGTGTGTTAAAAGGACGGGGGCGGGGTGAGAGATTCGAACGAAATACACTTCGAATCATAATTCAAGAATGAGAGATAAGGACAGAAGTAACATATTATATTGCTAGAACTGATCTAGACTCTCGGAACTTTAAAACCCCAATGGAATTAATGTTATGATATAAGCGCCTGCGTTTTCTATTATTAGTTCCTCAGTTCCTCTTACAAACTGAGAAGCTTTGCTTGCACAGCTGATGAAAAAGCGTCCCGTTTCTCTCGAAGCTTTGGGTAGGCCTTCATTACTACACACTGAGCTGTACTTTATGATTCTCTTGTTTGTTTCCTTCTGTTTTTCTCGTGCTCTGTTATTCGTTTCTGTCTTTGTTTCAGCTCTCTCTGTTTCCGTCCCCATTATCATATGTAATCCGGTTTTGTTTATGTATCTGACAATGCTGGCTATTCGACCACGCACAGTGTTACTGACAACGATTATGGATTTGCCATTAATAAACATATCTTTTCTCAGCGTTTGCGTCCTGTTCCCGCTCGTTCAATGTTACCGACACAGTATTTTCGGCTTGTATTTTATTGTGAAGGATGTTATTTTAACATAATAGCACTAGGATTATTAATGTTGAATGATAGTTGGCTACTTATGGGCCGTCAATACGTCAATAAAAAGGCAGTTCCTTTATTAGTGATGGATGCTAGTGTCTATTAACTTACCAACTATAACCCCAGCCTCCATAAAGGCATGTTCAGGTTTGGGTTGATCAACTGTTTACATCTGAAAATATTCATTCAGACACATTTAATTTACTATTGTATTTCAATGACCATTAATTACGAACATTTCAATGAACGTCAATAACAAGCAATTTTCTTTAAATGTGCAGGTATCCTCAAGCTTGGGATCACATTTAGAGAGGATTACATGTTCAGGATATTCAAGCCTTTGCATCAGAACAAGATTAGCTCTAGGGCAACTCTTTCCAAGCCCTCTCTGAATCTCCGGTGATGTGCATGGTACTTATACAGCAGTATAACTGAAGCCATATCAAGGTTGTGAGTTTGAGCCTCACCTGAAGAAGAGGGTTTAAGACTGAGCTAAGGTTGTGCTCCAGTGGCGCAATCGGTCAGCGCGCGGTACTTATACAGCAGTATGACAGAAGCCATGCCGAGGTTGTGAGTTCGAGCCTCACCTGGAGCAGAGCTTTTAAGACTCAGTTACCTGAATGTGGCCACATTGCATGTACAAACAGAATTATGTGAATGACAAAATATGTTCTATATCATCAAAAGTACATGAACAAGCTCAAAATCACATTCCTAACACATACAAACACTCAAGACCTCACCATACAATCTCCATAAACAAATACTTACAAATCAAGGTCGAGAAACATGTGGTATGATGACGTTGGTGTGGTGGACTGTCAGGTAGTGAAGCAGGTAACACACCAGAAACACCTGTCTTCTACTGCATCACTTGGTAAACTCTTCCAAACTGCTTCTGGTAGCAAAATTAACGTAAGAGCTTCATGAAATGGGTTTCCATGGCTGAGAAGCTCCACACAAGCATAAGGTGACTGCACAATACCAAACATTAGCTGGTGTGGTGGAAAACCTGCCACCTCTGGACTCTGGAAAAGTGGAATTGTGTTCTCTGGAGTGATGAATGAGGTGTCATTATCTGGCAATCTGATGGACATGTCTAGCTTTGGCACATGACAGGAGGACATTGTGTAACATTTGGTGGATGAGTGATAATGGTTTGGGGATGCTTTACAGGTTTCGGCCTGGGCCCCTTAATGAAGGATAACATTAATGCTACAGCACACAAAGACATTTTAGTTCATTGTAGATGTTTCGAGTTTTGGGCAACAGGTTTGGGGAAAAACCTTCCCTGTTCCAGCAATCTTGTGCCAATGTGTACAACTGAAGGTCAGGAGAAAAGAAAGATACTGGTGCAATTCTCTGGAGAAAGAAGGAGAGCTGAGAAGAAGACAAAAAAGAAACTAAAGGAGGAGAAAGTAAAGTCTGTACTGGGACGATTGAGAGGAGCAGCGGCTTCCTGATCTGCAAGAAAGCCCCTCCACTGCTGTAGAAAATGGGCGGAGCAAACATCTGGCAATGTAGAAGGGAAGTAGGAGGGGCAAAAGCCCTCCAGTGCTTGAGAGAATGAGAGGAATAAAAGTCTGCTGTACATGAGGACTCATACACACAGATATACACAATTGAATGCATGCACACACACACACACACACACACACACACACACACACACACTTGCACAAATTAACCCCCCCCCCTCCACTAGCTGACTTTGATGTCCTGCTGGCATGAGAGCTCCAGAGCTCCTGGCATGAGAGGTCCTACAGGGCAGATTCCTACAGTGGTGCAGTCGGTCAGCTGCTTATATAGCAGTACAACTGAAGCCGTGCCAAGGTTATGAGTTTGAGCCTCACCTTGAGTAGATATTTTAAAACTCAGTTACCTGAATGTAGACACAATGCATGTACTAACAGAATTATCTGAATAAGAAAATATATACAGTATCACCAAAAGTATGTGAACAAGCTCAAAATGAAGGATTTTATGGAATTGCTCTTCAGCTCACTTGTAATTCCTGGTTTCCAGTCTTTGCTGTGTTTATTTACTATGATGACTGGACTTCCCTAAATATAAAAGCGCCTCCTTCCCATTACAACTTTTGGACAAAAACATTGCAAAAAAACCAAACATTTAATCTTACCAGTGTAATTCTATGACCATTAAAAATGAACATTTGAATGTTAATAATAAGCTATTTTCTTAAAATGTGCAGGTATCCTCAAGCTTGGGATCACATTTAGAGAGGAATACATGTTCAGGATACTGAAGCCATTGGAACAGAATTAGATTAGTTCAGATTAAAGCTGAATCTCTGTAAGGAACATCTGTACTCTGTGGTAAAATCACAGAGATATAATGAACATCACCCAGCAAAGCTGTGCTCCAGTGGCGCAATCGGTCAGCGCGCGGTACTTATACAGCAGTACGACAGAAGCCATGCCGAGGTTGTGAGTTCGAACCTCACCTGGAGCAGAGATTTTAAGACTCAGTTACCTGAATGTGGCCATGTACAAACAGAATGTGTTCTGTATCACCAAAAGTATGTGAACAAACTCAAAATGACATTCCTAACAGATGTAAACACTCAAGACCTTCACCATGCAACCTCCATAAACAAACACTTACAAATCAGGTTCAAGAAAGATGTGCTATGATGAGTTTGTTGTGGTGGACTGTCAGGTAGTTAGAGGTTTTAAGAGTTACCTGAATGTGGTCGCAATGCATGTACAAACAGAATTATCTGAATAAGAAAATATATACTGTATCACCAAAAGTATGTGAATAAGCTTCAGATTAAAGTTGAATCTTTGTAAGGAACATCTGTACTTGGGCCAAGGAACATCTCTCAAGTGCTAAAATCACAGAGATATAGTGAACATCACCCAGTAAAGTTGTGCTCCAGTGGCAGGAGGGAAGTAGGAGGAGCAAAAGGCCTCCAGTGCTTGAGAAAATGAGAGGAATAAAAGTCTGCTGGACATCAGGACTTACACACACAGAAATGCACATATGCGCACACACACACAGAAACACACACACACACACACACAAACACCCCCCCCCCCGAATAGCTGACTTTGATGACCTGCTGGCATGAGATCCTGAGCTCCTGGCACGAGAGGTCCTGCGGGCCAACTTCACTAACGAGATGTGGGAGGACAGAAGTGAAGGGCAATGGTACAGGGCATGTTTTCTTTCCATTCCCTTGTTACTGACCATCTTCTTTGGTCTTTGGTTTATGGAGCTGCTCTCCAGTTCACTTGTATTCCAGGTTTCCAGCCTCTGCTGTGTTTCCTTGAATAAAATCATCTCCTTCTACTTACAGCTTCTGGACAACAGCACTGTAATAAAAACACAATTATTCTTACCAGTGTAATTCTATGACAATTTAGCAATTACTAATGCTATATATAGTATCTTCTTGTTTTTTGTCATCCTATTAGTTGATGTTATATCTCTAAGGATACATAACAATGTAAGCAGAGCTCCAGTGGCGCAATCGGTCAGCGCGCGGTACTTATACAGCAGTATGACAGAAGCCATGCCGAGTTTGTGAGTTCGAGCCTCACCTAGAGCAGAGATTTTAAGACTCCACTTTTAAGAATGTGGCCACACTGCCATATACACTCGGAGATGTGCACCAACAAATGAAAGAATACATCCTGTATGACCAAAACTATCTGAATTCCCTGAAGACTATTGAGACTATCATATGTTGATCTTCAATGTTTGAACTTGAAACTGTATTTTGCAATAATTGTTTTTAATATTGTTGAAATATACTGAGCATTAAAGTTTTTTTTAAAAAATACGAGCCTAATTTACAGAACGTCTTTCTACATTAACCTAAATTAAATTAAAAATTATACATACACAGAATGCATGGTGGATACTAAAAGAATATGAGTAATAAGCTATTGTGTAAATCATAGGCCTCACCACAACACGATACATGACATGGTGCAATACAGTTATTCCACAATAACATACCATGGACATGATCTAACAAACCAATAATACTCATCTATCTTAGTAAAATTCAGTTTGGCAGTAAACTTTCAGACATCATGAGATCATTACTTTCATTTATCACCAAAAAAATAAAGGTTCAAACAGGGTTTTTTTCCCTTTTTTCAAAGTGGAATGTAAGCAAATTATTATTTTATTTTGGGATTATTTTAGTTGTGTTTATATTTCAGAAAGTGACAGGTTTAACAGCTATCACATAGAGCTTCTGTTGGATAGTAGTTTGTGTTTTTTGGAGTTTGCCACAACATACACACAGGCTGCTGGTCCTCCACACAGTTTATGTTTGTCACTAATCTCTGACTTCAGCTCTCTAGAAAAGCCTCACACAGCTCAGACCCTGCTGAAGGTTTGACTCCTGTTCTCTAGGAAAGCCTCACACACCTCAGACCCTGCAGATGCTCTCTGACTCCTGCTCTCTATAAATGATTATTTTTTTTAACTTATGCCTATAAATAATGACAATAATAACAATAATCATATAAAGCACTTAAACTGGGTCTGGGTAGGGTAGGCAAATAACTGGCTAAATAAATGCAGAAGGGAGCAAGGTAAGGGAGGGATCTAAACGAGGCGTTAACTTCCGGTATTACGGGCGCGGCCTTAAACATTTAAACGTATCTTACATTCTGATAGGCTGCATTTTGTTTTCTTCTCAGTGATTGGACTTTCCAGTGACGTCGTTCAATATAATTGGCTAACCGTTTGCTCCTCAAATTCAAAATATAGCAGTAGTTTTGCAGTTGTCCAATGTGGGCTGCACGTCAAAAGAGATTTTAACAGGTTACCCAGCCAGCTAGCTATAGTGTCGGTGTTTCTTTTTAATCGTGTATTGCTATGAGGAGTCTCAAAGATTTAACAAAATAATGGCGCAGGCTTTTCAGAGAGCGGGTTTCTTGGATTTCAGTCCACCACTTAATCCCCCATCTCGTACAATCGATAAAACGAACAAAGAAAACGAGGTTCCAGTCCTCAGTTTGATTGAGTTTTCAAGGTCTCCGTTTGTCAGTTTTGGGACAATAAAGTTAGGGTCGTCAAAATCTTTACCTTTACGGATTGAAAACCCAATCGTGGATGCAGCAACGACAGTAACTGTGGATAAAATATCATCATCCAAAGGTTTCTCTGTTGACCAGACATCCTTCACAATCCAAGTGAGTGTGCAATTAGTTCTAAAACAAATGAACATTTAGTACAGTTTTACTTTTGGTTCATGTGAACAAGCATACGTTACTTTTATTTGCTAGTTAGGAGAAGATCTATTTTACTTTAGAGTTGGTTTGCTACTAAGTTTACACTGACTACAAAAGAATTACAATGTTAAGCGTTTGTTCTTTGTCAGTGTGATTAAAGTAGCTGGGTTAGTTGGCTAGCTAGTTATACTAGCTATGCTATGATTTTTCTTAAAATGTAGCTAAACACTGTACGTTACGTTAGCTGGGTTTTGTTATGGCTTGGTGTTGCATTTATAAATGTAACGTTAGGCTACAGTTATAGACTGGAGCCTATCGGTAGGCATTAACAGTAAACTGCTGGCTTGATGCTGGGCCAGCGAACATTGACAGTAAAGCATTACGTCAAACATGATCGCACAGGTGGGCATTCCAGGTTCAGAAAACAAAGTATTCGCCAGGGAGCTTGAGCAAAATCCTGGTGAGAATTTCTCCTTTACGAACCTGGAATAGCCACCTCTGCATGATGGTGATGCTTGTGGTGGTTGAACCCGTGAACGTTTACAAGGGCAGTGTTCCTTGGGTTTTTCATGTGCCGACGTCGTTGTATTTCACGGAAATAGTGTTTTTTTCCCTATAAAACACATTAATCCACTAACTGTCTTGTGGTCAAGAACTGAATAATGTTTAAGGACTAGAACATGTAAATCGTGCACAGCAACAGGTGGGCTAAATCTCTTGTACTCCTGCAACATGCAGTAATGTGGCTACTGAGTGTAACTGCAAGACATGCAGAATAACAAAACCTTATCCCAAATTATAGAACGTGTGCTTTTATTTTAGTCCTTTTTACTTAGAACCTACACCCCAACACCCATTTTTGCAGTAACTGACAACTTGTATTTTATGGTGGTGTGCTTCCGAATATTTTCTCCTTTAAATTACCTTTTCCACAGTGACATCACTTGAATAATCCCAATAATTATTTCTTTTTATCTTTGTGACAGTGGATCTATTTATTTCTGCGAAATACAAGGCTTTTTAGCTTGCATTGTATTTTTTTTGTTTCATACTGGTTTTTAAATTATTTCCTACCTGCTTACAGCCTGCACACAGCGTGATTATAACTGTAACTTGGACGCCTGTAGAAGACGGGGGTGTGAGGGAACTCCTTTGCTTCATTGCAAATGGCATTGTCAAGCATCAAGCTATTTTGCTTGGAAAAGCAGAGGCACCGAAGAAGAAAAAGGTGACATTTTCATGTTTTTTTTCCCTTTCTTGAAGGCTGAACAAGGTCATAACATTACAAAGTTTATTTTTTTCCTCTGCTCTTGCATAACTTATCAGCAAATTATCCCATTTCAAAAAAACTTGAGTTGAAATCCCAGAATAAAGAATTACTATGATCTACGCAGTTTGAAGCCTAGTGGTTAAACCAGAGTAATGTTTGAAATGGTCTTGCCTTTATAGAAAACTCTATGGGATTCAGTCAAGTCCAAGAGAGACCACTGCACATCCATAAAAGCTGGAAATAGGCTTGTGATGCCAGTAAAGGCAGCCAACAAGACGTTTCATGCGACCCGACAGCCACAACACAGAAGAAACAGAGGATCAAACCCACTTTCTCCATTAAATCGGGAAAGGCCCTCTCACAGGCTTAATAGCAGCAAGGACAAAAACTCCCAATCTGTCTATCCACAGATCTCTCCAACTCTGCCAATATCTGTACAGGCTAACCTTGAAAACATGCCTCTTCAGAACAATTCTCCAGTTGTTCTGTTGGTGCCTGCTGACAGGTTTCTTGATGCTGGAGAGAAATCTTTTGTACCAATATATAAAACTGATTTGAAAGAAATCAGGGTGTTGAATAAGACCCTCTCCCCAATTAGCACCCCAGAGAGGTTTTCCAACCCCATAACATCCTGCTTCCAAAGTCCACTTCCTGTTATCTGTAAAATGAGCAAGGGTGACTGTCAAGAACCAGGAATGCCAGCGTTGTCGATGAAGGATGCCTTAGCTGTCATCGAATCCGATCTTACTCACGCCGTAAGCCCTCCACATGCATGCTCAAGCTTCATCTTCTCTGATTCTCTGGAGTGTGAAGAGTCGAACACGGGCCGTGAGCCTGCTGGAGCCACACGTGCTGCTGAAGCCTCTCCTCACATCGAGGCCGCACAGCCGAGGCTAACTTTCTTTGTCAAATCTAACAAAGTACTGGATGTCAAGCCAGATGATGTTGGTCTCATACCCACAAATGCTTTTTGCTCTTCCACAGTTACTAAGTCTTACAATAGAGCAGGTGATGAATTGGATGAGAAAGGTGTTAAACCCAAGAAGGTGCATTTTAACCCCGCAACAGTCACCAAAAGCAAATTGGAGGCACCTGTTGAGCAAAGTCCAAACACACACAGAGCAAGGACTTCCAGGCGCAGGCTTCTGAAGAAAACGTGTCCTAGCAGTGCAGACCCAAACACCAGCTTATCCCAGGAGTTTTCTCCTCTACCCATCATTAAATGTGATGTGGATGTTGAAATCACGTTTAACATAACTTCAACCCAGTCCTCACCACAGAGGCCGATGCCGCTCCAGCCTTCTCCCCGAGATGAGTGTTCCACGTCTGTGTTCTCCATGCCACTTCAGTCTGCAACTCTTACTGCTGGAGAACATAATGCAGTTGGTAGAGTAACACCTGACAGTCAAGCTTCTGAGATGTTGCCATCTTGCGTGTCTCTTGAGTCGTTTCCTGTTCACAGTCGGGCAATGAATCAAAACAAAAAGAGGAAAAGCGATGAGTTTTTGAAGGACTTCTCAGATGATGCAGTGAAAGGCTTCCAAGTAAAAAAAAACTGTGCTGAGACTCGTGAACCCAAGAAACCATGTTACGAAAAAAGACTCTGTGCAAAGTCTGGACAAAAACAAAACAAAATGGCTGGTGAGTGAAATAATGGTTATTAGTTTAAAAATCATATTTCACCAAAAGGGTTTGTTTGCACAGGGCATTTTAAAATTTTTAATATTTAACATTTAATAATATAAAAAAAATTACTTGAAGTGGCCTCTCTTTAAACTGATCATTATCTTTAAGCTTCTCTGGTTAGGGGTTGATCTAGGATACTCACTTTCATCTGAGTCTTTAATGGTATGAGGGTGGCTGTAAACAGAAATGATTATAAGAGTTTTAAAGTATTTAACAAGACTCTCTGTGCTTTGTTTGTAGCTCGACCAAGCTCAGACAAGTCTTCAAAAGCACCACCAAAAAAGTTTTACCCAAAATCCACACCACAGGGTAACCTTTTACTTTCTTCTTTATTGATCATCAGTGATGACCATTGATTTTACAGATGTGTTTTAGTTTTAGGCAGCTAATTGTTATTTTGTGTGTCTTGCTTGTACAGGAGGACAGTCGTTGAAGTCTTTTGGCACTTCAAAGGTGAAGACGGCGAAGGTGATGGCTGTGGCCCAGTCCAGACTTACCTTCATTAAGCCAGTGCAGACAGGTGTGTTTGGGTGACCCTACTCGAATTGTCATGTAATCTGATGGCCGAATGGTTACCGATTTTAAAGGCAGGGACAGTTGGAAAGAATTTATATGATCTTTCTGATCAGTTTTTAGAAAAGCATTTTCTTTCGCCTCATTTGCTTCATTAAGTTGGAGTTGTGATGAGAAACAGGTGCAGTATTCATGTTGTCATCCGTTTGTGTGCTGAGCCGTGTCCTATGGTCTGCTGAGCCGTGTCCTATGGTCTGCTGAGCCGTGTCCTATGGTCTGCTGAGCCGTGTCCTATGGTCTGCTGAGCCGGTGTGCAGAGCTGGGATTTGGTCCTCTGAGGCCTCACTCAGTACCTGCCTCATAAATGTTAATCTACACCCCTTTTTGTGTCGTCGTTTGTTAACAGCCATACCAAGGCATCCACTGCCATTTGCTGCCAAGAACATGTTTTATGATGAACGTTGGATTGAGAAACAGGAGAGGGGATTCACATGGTGGATGAATTACATTCTCACTCCTGATGACTTTAAAGTTGCTACTGAAGTCATCAAAGGTATGCCATGTTTTCAGCACTTCTACACTGTTTATATTGTTGAAGGAAGGTGTTATCTTAATATTTTGGGTTTTTTCCTTCTAGTTTTGATCTGTGGGATTTTACAAGTAGTTTATGTTGCAGTGAATGCCTTATCCTTGACTATGGGAGATGAGAAGTTCAACATACCCAAAGCACCAACCAAAGAGGAGATGTCCTTCCGAACCTACACAGCCCGTCGGCGTCTGAACCACCTTCGCCGTGCCTCTTGCCATCTGTTCACATCCGAGGGCATGGTGAAGGCCATCCAACGCCTGGAGATCGAGGTGGAGGCCAAGAGACTGCTTGTCCGCAAGGATCGTCACCTCTGGAAGGATATAGGTATGGAATGCAGTGGATAGTCACCCTCTGCTATAAGAGGAACGGCAGAATCTGCTTGACTTTGGGCCTGACTCTGTCTATTAAAATTGTTTGCGTATTGATTTATGTAGTTCTACTATCAACCACCTCTACCAGCATAAATTAGATTAGATTAGATTAGATAAAATAAGGAAAAGATGGAACGTATCTCCCAGAGGGAACCCTCCCAACGGGATTAATAAAGATCCCAGTAGCAGCAGCATCATTACAAATGGAGAATAGAGCAGGGAGAAAGAAATGATATGAAATGTAGACTTAAAAAAGAATATGTAATATAAAGAATATTTCTATATTATTATTATTATTATTAAATTACTGCACATAGTCTGTTTTGTGTTGTGGCCAGGCTACGTCAAACTTAATGTACATTGCAGAGGTGAGATTACGTTTTTTCTCCCACCCATGGGGATAAACACTAATTACAGTTCTTCACACTTGAGGCACTTCACTCCATTTGATGTGTTTTGCATGTAATTACTTGAAATGTTCTGTACTGCACCTACAGGTAAAAAGTATTGTTAAGGTGTGAAATTGTTTTCTAAATAAACTGATTTATTTATTTATTTGTGTTATAGGTGAAAGGCAGAAGGTTTTAAACTGGCTTCTGTCATATAATCCACTTTGGCTGAGAATTGGCTTGGAGGTATTTTCATTTTTGACATTTATAATTGAAGTTAATTTCTGGGGGGGGGGGGGTCCTATAAGTACTTATTAGTTTGTCCTGTCTGTTAGAACTAAGAAGTACACACTCCTATTCCAGACAATCTTTGGGGAGCTGATTCCTTTGGAGAGCAACTGTGACATCACTGGTCTGGCCATGTTCATACTGCACCGTCTGCTGTGGAACCCAGATATTGCTGCGGAGTTCAGGCACCCCAAAGTTCCCCACTTGTACAGAGACGGTAAATGCGCAGTCTGGTAGCATTTTCCCGGCGTTTCTGTTTACCTGGTTGAAACGATGCCTCATGCGTCGTTTCTTCACTCGTTTTTGCAGGACACGAGGAGGCTCTGTCTCGATTCACTCTGAAGAAACTGATTTTACTTGTTTGCTTCCTGGACAAGGCCAAGGAGTGCAGGTTGATTGAGCACGACCCCTGCTTGTTCTGCACGGACGCTGAATTTAAGGTTCTTTAAGCACCACACTGCAGAGTTTGATAATTCAACAGCGAATTATGAGTTCATTAGAGGATTTCCTCTGATATCCTTTCAGAGGTTGCTGTTCTGTTTTAAATAATACCTGTACAAGAAATAAATGCTAACTCTAATATCCCAAGGGTAGAGGGAACGTTGAAATGGGTCATTTGTGATCGTTAGTCACTAATGCAATTTTTTCCTTCCACATTTGACTTATAGATTTCCACCCAAATAATTAAATCTACTGTTGTGAATTGTCCCCATTCAATTATATGTCCCATTCTTTTTTTTTATAGTCAAATTTAGTATTTGTCATAAATATTAACAACCCTGCTATTACGTGTTTATATTTTGTATGTTTATATTTTGTATGTTGTAAGGACATGCATGGACAACTTTCTGGAAATTTCTCAAAATTCCTCATTTGTCTTGTTCGTATATGTCAAAGCAGTATGTTTCTATCCCAATTTGACATGGAACTTATTTGGATTTCCGTTTTGTTTCATGGTGACCCTCTCAGATGAGTAAAGATGTCCTGGTGGCGTTCTCGCGGGACTTCCTCAGCGGCGAGGGCAATCTCCCACGCCACCTTTCTCTTCTGGGTCTCGCCGTGTCCCACAGCCAGACGCCCCTGTCCGAGTTCAGCTTCGCCGTGCAGAACCTTGCCATCGACCTGAGATGTGGCATCCGTTTGGTGTAAGTTTGAGAAGACCTTCTTTCTTCAATTCATTCATTATATGTTTATTAGGTCCTAGTTGGTTCTTTGGTAGAAGTTCCCATACACCATTAGAACTGCTTTAATAATTCTAGGTCAGAGTTGATTTTTTTTTTTTTACTGGATGGGAGGCCAGTTTTAGCCTTTCGGTCACCTGTTGACGATAGTTGGTGGGATGTGTTCCAGACGTGTCGTTGAGCTCTTCACCCAGGACTGGTCTCTGTCGAGCAAGCTGAGAATGCCTGCCGTCAGCCGTCTACAGAAGGTGCACAACGTGGAGGTCGCGCTGCGCGCGCTCCGAGAGAGAGGGGTGGACCTGGCCGACGAGCATGGTATCGAAACGCGCTGATTACCCACGTGCCCCGCACGCGCATGTCAGTCCCGCCTTCCAGATGAACCATGTACTCTTAAACCCCTAACAATAAAATGGTAACTTTTTTAGGGACAGTCACTGATGCCAGAGACATTGTGGATGGACACAGAGAGAAGACCCTTAATCTTCTGTGGAAAATTATCTTTACTTTTCAGGTATTTTATCAGCCTTATTCTGCAGTGTAAAACCGATTGCATGCTATTGGGTTTTAGTCATTACGCTGCTAAACAGAATTTCTAGACTGCAATTTAACCTTGGGCTATAAAGACTTGTTGATTTTAGAATCGTCACTATGCAATATAAGCAATAATATAATGTCATTGGTGAATACAAACCACACTAAGTTTTGATATTAATAATAAGAAATTCTAATGCTAGTTATGTTGACTACATTGTGAGGAGACACACTTGGTACATACTGTTATTGTATTGTAAACATTTAAGTTCATGTGCTCACGAGCATTAGTTCCTGCTAGGGTTAGTGTTAGGGTTACTGCTTCAGTAACACACAGCACGCTCTGCTCTGCAGCAATCTAAATAAGTGGCCGGAGTTTATGGTTTCTTTCGTTTTACATGTAGAATTACTGAAGTTTAATACATATCACTTAGGTTGAGATTCTGCTTGATGTGGAGCAACTCAAGGAGGAAATTGCCTTCCTCAAGAAAACGTGGAGAACCAAACAAGCACTGGCTTTGCTGAGGGCTGATGAATGTGTTGTGAGGGACACAAGAGAAAAGCCAGCATTTCATCATCCCAGTGAGAAAGTACGTCTGCTGCTGGACTGGGTCAATGCTGTCTGCCAGTTCTACAGTTTACAGGTGGGTTTTTGTTTGTTTGCAGTAAATCAATAGTGAAGCACGGTATTGGTGCTTTAAAAAACAGTTTACATTGGAGACGGCATGAGTAAGCTGGACGCTGTGTTTTTTTTTGTTTTTTTTTAACTCCAGGCTGAGAACTTCACGGTTGGGTTCTCGGACGGCAGAATTCTTTGCTATCTGATCCATCACTACCATCCGAACAACCTGCCAAGTGAGAACATCCGCCAGGAAACCACCCAGACCATCGAGTGTGGCTACCAGGGCAAAGTGGAACTCAACAGCTCCAGCGACTCGGACTGCTCCTTCACAACGGAGCAAAATGGTAACGTTTTATGACTGTATTATGAGGGCCTGGTCTTGTGCACCACACCGGCCTTTAAAAATGGTAATAATTCGAAATATTTAAGGGTCAATTTCTTTCTTAGGTAATTGGTTGCCGTCAGTGGATTTCAACGTGCTTCTTGAGAACGAGAAGAGGAATTTTCAGCTGGTGAACGCGGCTGTTTCTTACCTCGGAGGAGTTCCCGCCATGATCGCTGTAGAGGACATGTCTAACACGATCCCTAATGAAAAGGTCCCATTTAAGCATACATTTTCAATGATGATTTATTATTAACTAATTAATTAATTTATTTACTTGAGCAACTTTTTCATCTTCAAAATGTTGTCAACAGTTGTTTGGAGATGCAACTAGACTGATGAGCACGTGCTCAAAGGTTTGCGGTCAGGGGTGAACACCTTGGTCAGACGCTGACCCGAGGGCTCGGCCTCTCTTTCAGGTGGTTACGTGCTACCTGTCCTTCCTCTGCGCTCGACTCCTGGACCTGCGGAACGAGACTCGTGCCGCCAGAGTCATCCAAAGCGCCTGGAGGAAGCACAAGCTGCGCAAAGACGCGCGGCTCTGGCAGGTAGCGAGCGGCTCCGCGCTCTAGCGAGACGTGCTGCTCTAGGGCCCGGTTCCTGTTTGTTCTGACTCTGACGTTTTCTGCGAACAGCAAAGGCACCAGGCCGCGCGCAAGATCCAGACGCTCGCGCGGAGCTTCTTGCGGAAGAGGAGGCTGGTCAGGCAGACCAAGGCCGCCACCGTCATCCAGGCGTTCTGGAGAGGTTACGCCGCCCGACAGGAGCTGCGAAGAATGAGCGAGGCAAAGGAGTTTGTTGCCCGAAATGCAGCGGCCATCTTGATCCAAGTACGTCTCTCTTATTGTTTGTGAAGATAAGCATCTGAAAAATTTGTAATGTTTATCACAAAGTAGCCTTTGTAATAAACACTAGCATTTCAACAGGTTATTGCAGTTGAATAGACTTGTTGATGGAACATTTTTGAAATATTTTGTATTTCTTTTTAATTTGCAGTTTGTATATGTTTGTGTTCTCACTTATTTGATTTATTTATTACAGAAAACATACAGGGGTTGGAGGAGTCGGATGTTTCTTAGGAAGAGTCACGCCTGCGTTGTGATCCAGACGGCCTTTCGCCGCTGGCGCTGGAGCAGGCTGGCGCGGAGGACCGCCGCGGCCGTGAGGATCCAGACGTGGTACCGAACGAGGCGGAGCCAAAGACGCTTCCTGGCTGTGAGATCGGCGGCCGTGCGCATTCAGGCCCGGTTCAGAGGTAGCCTCCAGAGGCGCCGCTTCCACGCGCTGAAGCGGAGCTGCCGGGCCGCCGTCGTCATCCAGAGCCTCGTCAGGGCTTTCCTGGTCCGCGCACGGATCGGGAAGATGAGGCGAGCGGCATCTGTGATCCAGGCTTGGTATCGGGCGTGCTTGCTCCGAGACGCGGAGCGGAGGCACTTCCTGGATACGAAATCCGCAGCCCTGACTCTCCAGGCGGCGTTCCGAGGCTGGAGCGCGCGGAGGGAGGCAGCCAGGCGGCGTCGGGCCGCCGTCCTGATCCAGGCGGCCTGCAGAGGCTTCGCCGCTCGCCGCCGCTTCTGGACTCTGAAGCGAGCCGCGGTGTTTGTCCAGAGGCACTACAGGGCCAGAGCGGCCGGAAGGAAGCTCGGAGAGGAATACAGAGCTCTTAAACGTTCCACGGTGCGGATCCAAGCCCTGTGGAGAGGGAGAGCGCAGAGGAAGAGAGTGGAGCAGTGGCATCGCCATGCTACCCTGATCCAGTCACACTACCGCAGGCGTCTGGCGCGAGGGAAGTTTGTGGCTTTGAAGCGCGCGACTTTAGTCATTCAAAGACGCTACCGGGCTTTCAGGGCGGCGAGGTTAATGAGGTGCGAGTTCCTCGCGTTGAGAGAAGCTGCGGTCACCATTCAGAGTGCGTACCGAGGCGCGAGAGTGAGGCGGGAGATGCTGAAGCGAGCCAGAGCGGCCACTCTGATCCAGTCCGCCGTGAGAGCCTTCACCTGCCGCAGGAAATTTTTAGCCCAGAGAAGCGCCGCTGTTTTCATTCAGCAGAAGTACCGAGCGTACGCTCTAGGGCGGCAGCAGAGAGGCCGGTACCTCGAGCTCAGGCAAGCAGTCGTCAGCCTGCAGGCCACGTATCGAGGCTTCAGAGCAAGACGGGCCCAGAAAGCCCTTCATCACGCAGCTACGGTCATACAGGCGTACTTCAGGTCGTATAAGGTGCGCGTGTCGTATCTTGCGGTCAGGTGCGCCGCCGTCATAGTCCAGCGGCGCTACAGAGCCCTCGTCCTGGGACTGAGCGCTCGAGCGTCTTACCTGCAAACCAAAGCGGCCGCCGTCACCATCCAGGCGGCGTTTAGAGGGGCGCTCGTCCGCAGGGAGCTTCGAGAAATGAACCTGGCGGCGACTGCGATTCAGGCGCGTTTCCGCGGACACGTGCAGCTAACGAGGTACAGGAGGCAAATGTGGGCGGCGACCGTCATCCAGCGGAGATTCCGGGCGATGGCGACGAGGAGGGCCGTCGAAAAGCGGTACGTTGCCCTGAAAAGTGCCGCCGTGGTCATCCAGGCGGCGTATCGGGGCGCGAGGGCGAGAAAACGGATCGCGGAGATGCGCAGGGCGGCGCGGGTCCTCCAGAGGGCGCACAGAGCGCGCAGACAGCGCGCGGAATATCGTGCGATCAGACGAGCGGCGGTCGTGGTGCAGAGGAAGTTCCGGGCCAGGCTGCTCGCGGAGCAGCAGATGGAGAGGTTCCGCTCTATACGCAGAGCAGCAGTCACTTTGCAGGCCGCGTGCAGGGGGATGAGGGCGAGGAGGGAGGTGCGGAAGAGGCACAGGGCAGCCGCCGCGATCCAGGCGACGTTCCGCATGCACAGGGCTCGCACGACCTTCCGGGCCCTGAGGCTCGCCGCGGTGCTCATCCAGAGACGCGTGAGATGCTACCTGGAAGGAAAGGAAGCCAGGGAGCGTTTCCTGAGGCTGAGGCAGAGCGCCGTGCTCCTGCAGGCCGTCTTCCGGGGGAACCGGACGAGGCGCGAAATCGGAGCGATGCAGCGGGCGGCGGCGGTTATCCAGCGCAAGTACCTGGCTTACAGACAAAGGAGGCGGTTCTTGTCCGTCAAAGCGGCGGTGGAGCGTTGCCAGCGGAGACGACGGGCGGTTTTGGCCGCGCGGCGAGAGCGGGACGCTTACCTTGCCAAGCGCCAAGCCGCGCTCACGATTCAGGCGGCTTACAGGGGGGCGAGGGTTCGAGAGCGGGTGAGGGTCATGCGCGAGGCTGCGGTGATCATTCAGTCCCACGTCAGGAAGCGCATCAGCAGACTGTACTACCAGAGGCTTCTGTGGGCGGCCTTGACCTTCCAGCGGCGTTACCGAGCAACCGTGCTCATGAGGCAAGCCGAGGCATCCTTCCAGGAAACGCGGCGTGCGGCCGTGGTTCTCCAAGCTGCGTTCCGCGGCGCGAAGGCCCGCCGCTCTCTGAACCAAAAGCACCAGGCTGCCACCGTCCTGCAGAGCGCTCACAGGAGGCGCTGCGCTCGGACGCGCTATCTGTGCGTGAAATACGCTGCAATCGCCATTCAGCAAAAACGCCGCGCCACGCTGTGTGCTCGCCAGCAGAGGGCGCGCTTTCTGGAGCTCCGCCGTGCCGCGGTTCTCCTCCAAGCCTGCTACAGAGGTCGGGAGGTCAGGAGAGAAATTGCTCTGAAGCACAGAGCAGCTACTCGGATTCAAGCCGCTTTCAGAAGGCACAGGGAGGTGACCAAGTACCAGGCCATGAGTTTGTCCGCAATCATCATCCAGCGGAGGTATCGCTCGTACGTTCAGGCTAAAGCTAACCGCGAGGAATACGTAAGGCTCCGAACGTGTTCCGTTCTCATTCAGGCAGCTTTCAGAGGGCACCTCATACGCCGGGACGTATCGGCGATGCACAGAGCCGCCACGGTCATTCAGAAGTTTTTCCGAATGCAGAAGCACAGACGTGCGTTCGGACGGCAGCGCTGGGCGGCGGGCGTTCTTCAGGAGAGGTTCCGAGCTTGGATGCTCGGCCGTCGCCAACGGCGACGCTACCAGAGCGTGAGGGACGCGACCGTGCTCTTGCAGAGGTCATTCCGAGGCTGGCAGAGAAGAGAAGAGGCCAAGCGTCTCCGAGCTGCCCGGACGATCCAGTCGTATCTAAGGATGTCTCTCCAAAGACGCCGCTACCTGAAGACCAGGGCCGCTGCCGTGGTGATCCAGGCTGCCTACAGGGGGCGCCGGTGCAGAGCGGAGTTCGACAGGATGCGCCAGGCCGCGAGCATTATACAGCGTTGGTACAGGTCGAGCAGGCTTGCCCGTAAGCGGCAGAACGAATTCCGAGCGATCCGGAACGCCGCCGTTACCCTCCAGCGTGCCCTGCGGGAAGCGTTGGCAAGACGGCGGGCAAAGAGACGTCTTGCAGCTGTCAAGGTCCAGTCCGTTTTGCGCATGCACGTGTGCCGGCGCCGCTACGTCGAGCTGCGTGCGTGTGCCGTGATGTTACAGGCCCGCTACAGGACGCGGGACGCCAGGAGAAGCTTTCTGCGCCAACGAGCCGCTGCTGCGACCATACAGACGTTCTACAGGACGTACCGAGCGAAGCTGGAGCAGAGACGGCGTTACGTTGGCGTCCTGAGGAGTGTGCGGGTCCTGCAGGCTCGAGTGCGTGGCTTCATTGAGCACAGAAGGTTCCAGAAAATGAAAGCGAGTGCAGTCACAATTCAGGTCCGCTTCTCTTAATTGTTTTTCCTTTGTCTGCTGCTGTTGAAACGTCTTTCCAGTTGTAAATTTCTACGTTTGCTGCCGTTTCTTCACACAGGCGCACTACCGGGGAATGAGGGATAGAAACAAGATATGCCGTGTTAAAAAAGCTGTTTCTGTCATTCAGAGACATTACAGAACATACCAGCTCGGCAAGAAGGAGAGAAAACAATTCCTCGCACTCAAGAGCTCGGCACTTTTGATACAAGTAAGGCCCAGCATGCAATAGCCCAGCTGTTAAGCTGTTAATTAACAAAGGCATTTTTAAAAACTTTTATTATGTAATGTTTTAAATGTACTTTGAAATGTAATGTTTGAAAAGTGTAGGTTAGTGCTTTTGAAATTATGTACAATGTGTGTACATGTGGGGGTGGTGTGACGCGTTTGTACGCACTTGGTGTTGCAGTCGGAGTTCCGTTCCTACCGGTCAAGGAAACTTCAAGCACGAGCACAAGCTGCTCTCAAAATCCAGGCTTGGTTCCGAGGGCTGCGAGCTAGACGTGCATACATCTCCAAAAGATCTGCTGTTGAGGTTATCCATCGGTGTCTTCAAGTAAAGGCTCAGAGGGCAAGGTAATGCCTGCCAAAACTCATACCTGGCCATGTTACACGATGGTGGTGGTGGTGATGTACACTACTAAATGACCCCATCACCCTCCCCCTAGGTTTCAAGCTGTCCAGCACAGTGTCCGCGTCATTCAGCGACGGCGGAGGGAAACTCTGCTTGCTAGGAACCAGCGAGCTGACTTCCTGAGAGTCAGAAAGGCTGCGGTTCTCATCCAAGCCGTGTGGAGAGCTTCTGTAGTGAGGAACTCTGTTAAGAAGGTAACACTGGTCTTGGTTCATGCCTGTGTGACACTCTGGTCTCTGCTTGATCTTTTCTGCTCAGACGTTTACGGTTTTTCAGTGAATCATTTGTGAACTGTCTGTAAAGTTAGATGTGGAAACTTGAAATATCCCAAATAAAACTGGCATGTTCTGCTACCTGTCACTGAACGTATCCTAGCGCCTTCAGAACTAGATCTCTCCACTGCTCCTACAGGAGCGCAGAGCTGCCGTGGTGATCCAGGCCACATTCCGAGGCTACCGCCGCAGACGGGAGTTTGCGCATCAGAAAGCCTCAGCCCTGGTGCTCCAGCGGCGCTTCCGGGCGTTCCTGCTGGGCAGAGCAGAGCGGGAACGCGGGAGAAGGCGCCGTGCTGCGGCCATCACCCTGCAGACCTTCTGCCGAGGCTGGCTCGCACGTCGACGCGTAAGTACCAGCCGTCCGGGTTTCTGCGTTTGTGACGGTGTCTTGTATTCGTCGTGAAATCTCCTCTCGTGAGTCGTCAATTTGTTTGAAAGCTGGTCTCCATTGTGTGCAGTTTCTCTGACAAAAATGATTTGTGTTGAATCGGAGACATTTCTGGCCAGATTAAATGCGTACATCTGCAGTGTCTGCTTGCCGTTGTCCTCCTTGGTTCCTGTCTAGTGGTCAGTGTAGGACACCTCCACTTCCGCTGTTTTGTACGACAGGAATATTTAAGCCGCGCTCATTCAGTGCAGTCACATGACCACCTGTGGCTAAACTCGATTTGACTTCAGCTCTGACTGCGCTGTGCCAGGATGTTTCCCCTCCTCATGGCTCCGCTTCCCTCCGTCAGGCGGCGGAGGTTTCGCGCGCCGCGGCCGTGAGACGCTTCTGCGCCGCCGTGTTCCATCACCTGTGTGCGCTGAAGATCCAGAGGGCCCTACGAGCGCGCTGGGCTCTGGCAGCAGCCCGGAAGCAGATCTCCTCCGTCCTGTTCATCCAGGTACGGAAGCTTGTTCGGGACATTCTCCGACTGTGACCGTTTAACGTCTTTTAGACAGCACTGTATTGTTATGAAGACAAAGAACATGTCCAAGTGTATCAATGCCCCATCCTGCCCCAAGAGGGCAGTGTGCTAGTGTCTAGGTAAACTTTACCTTTTCTTGGCTTGTGTAGTACAGTGGGAGGTAACTAGACAATGGAAGTGCTTTCAGAGGGAAAAAAAATATGCAAGTTGCAAATTAAGCATGAAGATGTGCCCAAATTTGAGTGAGCAGGAGGTCTTTGAGATCTGATGATTCTGACTCAAATCTAATGTGGTATATTGGTTGTAAGCTGTTTTATTGATATTGTATTTATTGACGAGTAACAAATAATCCAAGCATAAAGCTGTAATACCATCCTGACCCCAGCCTCTCCTTGGATAGCACTTGACATTTTCTAGGGCAAAGTATAGCAAAATTGTTTGTTTACATCTGTTTACATGTTTTGTTAGCCTTGACATGCATGTGCTCCACCTTTCTGCCTGGTTTCAGCGATGGGTCAGGGCGAAGCTTCAAAGAAAGCGCTACCTTGAGCAGAGGGAACGCGTCATCAAACTGCAGAGGCTCGTGAAAGCCTGGTTAAACCGCCGCACTCGAGCCGCCACCGTCATCCAGCGCGTGGCCAGAAGGTTTCTTCAGAGACGCAAGAAAGAAAAGCTGCTTTGCGGAATTATAAAGGCGCAGGTAGGGAAGAACTTTCTTGGTCTTGTGTTTGTTTAGTTTTTTTTATCTTCAACCACTTTATTTGGTGTCTGGTTGCTTTAAATTACATCTGAGATTCTCACCGTGTTGATTACATTGGCAATTTCTCAGTAAACACTGGCAAACACAGAAGACGGATTCTATCAGTATGCTATTGCAATAAGCTGTAATATCGTGTAACCGTGACTAACTGCATGACTAGGCCCTTTGGAGAGGTCATCGTTCGAGAAAACTCCACGATACCTCCAAGGTCGTTTCCATCAGACATCGCCTCAGGAAAATCAACAGGGAAGCCAAAGAAGAAGACAAACTATGTCACAAGACCACAACTGCCTTGAATTACTTGCTGGAATATCATAATTACGCCTACATTCTTCTGGCCTTAAAGCATTTAGGTAAGCGAGCCATGAGCGGAATACAACACTAAACAAGACCTGTTTTAAGGCGAGGGCATCAAAAACAACCTCTTTGTTGTGATTTGTAATTACAGAGACTGCAACCAGACTCTCACCAGAGTGTTGTGAGCACCTTGTGAATAGTGGAGCGACGTGCACCATCTTCACCCTGATACGGAGCTGCAACCGGAGTGTTCCTTCCATGGAGATCATCACCTTGGCAATCCAAATCCTTCTCAATTTATCAAAGGTGCATGGGTCATGTACTAATACAGAGAGTAGGGATCTGCAGCACCTTGCACTGTTCCCTGTGAAGAACGTGATTTTATATGTTCTTTCTTTGCATGTTGATGTTCAGCTTTAAGCATATGGTAGTTGATCGTATTACAAATGTGAATAGATTTGTGGTGTGTGTGTGTGTGTCGATCCTCTTCTCTGACTGCTATATTTTTTGCTGTAGTACAACAAAACCATAGATGCAGTTTATGAGGTGGAGGACTCTGTGGACACACTCCTGGATCTGCTCCAGATCTACAGAGAGAAAGCTGGGGACAAGGTGGCTGACAAGGGGGGCAGCATTTTTACCAAAGCCTGTTTCCTTTTGGTGATTTTGGTACAGGATAAAGGCAGGGCAATGGTGAGTCTTCTTCCAGAATGTTATTAGTACATGGAGCAATTCAAGCCTTAATGCTGGTGTGTGTGTACTTAGTTTCTCTTTTTTTGTCTTCTCCTTACTAGGGGGTAAGAAAACTCCCCAAGGCCTCAGACCGCATATGTAGCATCTATCGCCTTACAATTCGAAAATACAAGATGGACGCCCAGAGAACCAAAGTCAAACAGAAGATGAACGTCTCACTGAATGGAAGCTTCCTTCCTCAAGCCACTCCCCAGAAATCCAAGCCGATGGCGAGGTATGTCTGAGAAGCTCTTTACTTCATCGTACATTGTGCATGTGGCCTTTACTGCGTTGAGTTGACAAACTCTGCGACCTCCCTAGTTTATTCTCTCCACTAAAAGTTAGCTAGCCAAAGCTAGCTAGCTTTATAACGTTCCTAAAAAAATCTGTAAGCTCTGTAAGGTTGGAGTGCAAGTTTAGAACTAGCTTTTACTTTCATTTCTTGAATTCTTTCTTTTGTCTTATTTACTACTTTGATTGTTCTGAAAACAGATTCGTACCAGACTGGGTTCTTCAGAAAGCGAAGCACAAAGATATTGTAGACCCTCTTGGAGCCATCCAGATGCTGGTTAACACTCTGGCACTCATGCCTTGAAAATGCAATTTTAATACATACTGTGTAAATATTTAATTTTTCCTCACAAATTGAACTTGTAAATATTTTTGCTTTTTCTAACCTTTTAGAAACCTATTTTAGCTGTAATTGTAAATGCTTTTTCATGTGATATTTGCTGTTTCTGCATCGTTTGCTAGATGATTGCCGGCTCGGAGATATTCTAAAACACACGATCAACAGTGTCAATAAAAGTGCCAATAACAGTGTCAATAAAAGTGCACTTCATTTTTGGTTCTTTACACTTGGTTAAAAAGTTGTATGATATGCTATGACAATTGGAAAAACTCACGGAGTCGGTATTGATACAAATACTTTGAATCTGAGCATTCTTTGGTAACTCTGTTAATAATCTTTTTTTTTTTTATTATACATTTTGTGGTTCTATAATACAAACATCCCAGTACTGATGAATACTGAGGTGTTGTGAATAGTGTAAATTCACAAAACTGTTGGTAAGAAATGGAACCACTTTGATGATTTTGAACTTAATTACTTAATGTTGGTTGTTATTTATTTCTAGTTGTAAGGCTAGATAACTAGTCATAAATAACAATATATACTTGAGTAATGATTCTGAGTGAGAGTTTCTGGGTCTCCTTTGAATCCAGGCAAATATCCATGCTAAATATAAATTGATATGTGATTATAAACTGATGTAGGAAACTTTCAAAAAAGAAGAAACGTTTAGACATCTGAAAGCATATTTATTGCATTTTTTTCCGATTCAGATTTGGGTGCACAAGACACAATTTATTAAGTGTTAGACACGTTAGTGGAATCACAAGGCAATTAGGATGTTCTAATCGCTGCAGGATTGACAGAATACATTGTATCACCTGATGCGCAAACAATGGACTTGAGCAAATATGAATCGCATTTTAAAATGGATTCTTTACCTTGTACGAATGAATTTCACTTCTTCAACTGTCTACAAATTGGTTTAGTTGTATTCTGGCTGGCTCTACTGACAAACAGGCAAATGCATAACGCCATCCAAGCACTGCTGACGAAGGCTGACGCTGTTGTTCGCGCGTTTTTTCCCATGTTGACATTTAAAGGAGATGAACTGCTTATGCCGTGAGTACATATGTTTTTTTGCTCCGTACTGTTGTTCAATTTTATTTGCGTTCATATCATTCATGGTCAAAGTACAGGGTTCTGAAATGGAGATAAACATGCAAATATTCTTTTAGTTTAATAAAGACATGGAATTACATACTGCAATACACTGGAACTCCTGCTGCTTTGGCAAAATGGATTTCACGTTATGCTGTTACACCTAATAAAAACTAACATGCAACTGGTATATGCAAGCTTTGTCCTTGATTTTGAATATGCATGGCAGAGCTATGCAGAGCTGTACCCTAACTAGCAAGCAACACTAACTCTTCTGAAGAAGTGGTCATGTGAGTTTGTGTATCTCTGGTTAAATGGTCCTTTCCTTTGGAAAAACTGCAGGTTTGCCACTATTAAGCTCACGACTATCGGTGATGTTCTTCAGCTGGTGCTTTAGACAGATTTATATTTGATGTTTCCTAAAGTCTCCAATAACCTAATCATTATTAATAAATTCTGAATCAGATGGTAATTATCATCGTTATCTAAATGTAATTACTGAGCCCCCGAGAAGAGAGAACTTTCAGCTTTAATACTTGTACAGCTGCTCATTTTGAAAGTCTTTGGTGATGTTTCAATGCTCAACAGAGTTGCTTTTGACAAGAGCTTTGGTTACGAGCTAAATAACTGACGGCCTTCCCATACTCTGAACATGTGCTGACACCTGAAAATACAGTGGGCTGTACTTACTTAAACACCGCAGGTATCCCTTCCATCTCCCAAATGTGCAGGTCATGTATGGACTACCGTCTATGGTGTGGTAGTTTTGGCATGTGTATTCGACTGTTTCTTCTGGGCTGTAGTGTGATTTCCGAAAATCAGTTATTTCTGCAAACTCAATGTGGGGTGGTGGACTACAGCCACTGTTCACTGTGGACACACATGCACAGTAGTGTCAAACAATTAGACTTTTTCCATATCTCAGATTGTATTTAGCTAAGTGCAATCGGTGTGTGTGTGTGTGTGTTCACCTAAACATGTAGGTACAGGACTACTCCAGTTTCCATCCCTTTGGCATGTAATCGATGACAGTCCCAACATAAGCTGGGAAGAATATCTGCATTGAAAATGTAACCTATGTCCAGGTTTAAACGGTGCATACATGCTTGGAGTTCCAGAGATGATTTTAACATTATTGAGTTGTCCTATCTTGCAAAAAATCTCTGTGGGGAAAAAGTGTGAAAAACCATTTCAGAAATGGGTGCTTTTGTTCCATTGCGTAAACAATGCCACCTACACTATGTTCTGTTTTATTTGCATCGAGATTTGCATCATGTGTGCTGATTTGCAAATGTTTACTATTTTACAGTTTTTTTTTTTCCCACCATAAAAGTCCTTACCTTCACACACCGGGAAAGGGCTGCTCCAGTTTCCATCTGTTAAACATGTGACCTCCTGGTCTCCTCTTAAAAACAGCTCGGCATCAGTACAGTAGAACTGTAACCCGTGACCGTACTTTGCTGAGGTGTTTCGTTCTGGAAGCCCCACCACTGAGACGCTTTTGCTGATCTCTTTAAGCTCACATGTGACCTCTGAATAAGAAACACGTACAGAAGGGTAGAAGTATCCTGGCTGCTTTTTAGGAGGCTCTACGTTAGATGTAGCGTGTTTGTTTTGTTTTTATATTTATTACACAAGACATACACACTTGGTCTTTGCACTTTGAACTTGCTAAACAGCCAAGCTCTACAAATGTGAGCTCATATAGCTAATAAGACTCAAAATTTGAACAATTATCAACAACTTAATAATTACCACCCCCCACCCCAATGTGAGTGGCACAGCTGTGACATCTGAAATCCACAGCATTATTTTCAAACCCTCTTTGTTCCAGGCCTGTCTCGTTTGTGTGTGTGTGTCTGTGTCGTCTGAGTGAGAGTAAGTTTGTGTGGTGTTGGTCTACATTTAATCACAAATCACTGATTACCAGAAAAGACTTTCTGCAGTGCCTTCATCTAAACATCACTGCAAACCAATAGGATGCGCATAATATGTTTCACATGCATGTTTATCAAATTAAACATTACAGCATAAAACTCAGTGGTGCTGTCTTTGTAAAAGGAGGTAGTATAATTGACTAAATTAAGTACTAAAAATGTTATTCTCTGAGAATGTCTTCACTGATTATGATTTATTCCTATAATAAAAATAAAATACAGTTTAAAAACGTAAAAAAGGACCTCCACACAACATTTCCAATATGTCACATACAGTTTTAACCTAAATTCCATTTCTGATCAAAACACATTGCAAAACCTTACCTTCACATCTAGGGAACGGGCTGGTCCACTCTCCATTTTGATGGCATGTGATTTCTCTTCTTCCTACTAGTTTAAGTCTGGGACTGTCACATGCAATCTGTAACTTATGTCCAAGTCTTAGTGGGTCACCATAATCAGTAAGTCCATCCACAGTGATGTTGTCCCCAAGTTGAGGTGGAGAACACAACACCTCTGAGGGGGGAAAAAAAAAGAGTAGTTATAATTTTTGGCGATGAAAGATTTGTGGATTTGCATCTAATTTTACTTATTTTTAAATACATTTTAAAACAGTGCATTGGATGAGCAACAGAAATTCTAAAAACAGTAATACAGTATTTTGGACAAACTCTGTTGTTCATCCATCAATCAGTAAATCAGTTAATTGCTAATCTTGCTTTCTGTATTCTGTCCACTCCTGGCTCCATCAGTACAGCTAAAGACACAGAGAATATTTAGACTAGGGCTACAAGAAACTGAGAAAGAATTTATATTGTATCAATAGCTTCTACAATATTACAATACTACAGTATATTGGCAGTGGTTTGCCCTTGATGTGATGCGATGAAAGATTGGCCTGTATTCTGTTTACCAAAATCATTTAAGTTTGTTGCATCATGTGAATATAAAAACACCCATAAACACATTAACTCACAAATGACACTGGGGTATCATAGCACATACGATGTTATGTTATGGTGTTTCTGAAAACGTATTTGTATATTGCAGCTTTCTACAATATACGCATTGCATAGGTCAAAATTGATTAACAAAAGATATATTGTGAACCCCTAGCATAGAAAATCATTTACTCTAATCATTTACCCTAATGCAAACCAATGTTTTGCTGCTCTCAAAGGAAACATATTTGTTTTTAAAAAGGAAAGGCAAAGGTTTATGTATTTAGCACATTTCATATAACAAATAACTGCCTTCTGTGTGCTTACGTGTTTTGTCTTACCTTCACACACAGGCAAGCGGTTATTCCATCCCCCAGCTAAACATGTTCTGGTGTTCACCCTACTCACCATCTGGTAGCTAAAGGAAACCTCAGGTAAGATTAGGGTTGAACTGTACTCAGATTTATTGAAAGTAAACATTCACACTCACCCTTCTTTACATATGTATTTGATAGTGGTTCCAAAAACAAAGTCAGTGCCATTTAATTTTATGTAATAGCCATTTGGAATGTCTGCAGGTAGCTCACAGCGTTTGGCTGGTAAAGACCAAAAACAGAATTACAGGTGTTTGTTCTTTAAAAACTAGCAAGAATATATCTGACCAAGTGACAGGGTTGATGGCAAACAATACAGTTACATTATAAACAATTTAACAGAGGAAATTATGAAAAGTAAAGCAGCTGAAAAGCTTATTTTTTGCCATGTTGAGTTGCTAAAATGTTAATAAAATGCAATCAGGCTTCTGTCTGAGGTATTTTGCATTGTTATTGATATTAATCTCTACTTTGATTCTTAATCTACCATGTTGGACAAAATGTTTCCTTATATGTAGGAAAACTGCATACTTACGAGAACATTTGACATTTGGAGCACTGACCCACTGGTGCCCATCACAAACATAAATTATTCTTCTTAGAGTTACATATCCTTGTTGGCAAATGTAAAGCAGTTTATCTCCTTCACTGTAATTGCTTTTGAGAGAAGTGTTGGAGATGTCTGCGTGGTCTACTCCAGGTAGGGCCACCGGGCAGGCAGACTGCTGGGATGATGGTCTGTTGTCTGTGTCCACTACAGCAGTAATCAACCGTGGTCATTAGCGATACTTTATATCATGTACACCGCTGACAGTTTGGTCCACAGAAATGGACATCATGAATTAATATTAAAGAAGTGCCAAGAAATAACAAACAAACAAAAAAAAAAGCCTTACCTTCATGTATTGTACTATACACCCCCACAAAGAAGATCAGATGTAGGATGACTAGACTTGACTCCATTGTTAGTCAGTTTTAAATAGTTTGCTATCAGTAAGGCTAAATAACCTTTCAATGAAGTTAATGTTTCTCAGTTTAGACCTGCCCCTTCCAATACATGGACAAAAACAGTATGAAGTAAAAACTAGGGGTTGCAGGGCATATTGTGAAATAATAGAAGGTCCATTGGTGTTCATGTTGTGAATGTTCAGTTATACCCTTTGTAACCTTTAATCTCCCACAAGTACTGATAAGACACAAGTCAAATATGACAAAAATCCTTATGATTCAGTCCTGCCTTGGAAAAATGTTAAAAATCTGAAAGCAAAACCAAAACAAAACAATAGAATATTGTTGAGTATTTAACATCAACTTATTATGTGTCTTTCTACAAACAAATTGGCCATTGTTTATATAAATATCAGCTTATAAACCTATCAAGGATTTTTTTTTGTTGTAAACTTTAACAATTTGTTACAGTTCATTTAAAATTTGTGAGTGATCATACAATCTATGTAGATATATTGTGTTTACAAGCTCAATATACACTGTATGGGCCTCATCTTCTAAAACATTCAATGCAAATGCGCTGGAATTGAAAGCTGATTTTATTTTTATTTTTGCTTCTGTTGATGATGAAGTTGAAACAAACCTTTTTCTAATTATGGATCCATTAATTAGAAACTACCTAATCTGCTCAAATGGTGGAATATGGGCCATGTCTTATCTGTTTACACTTTTCATACAGCCCAGCAGATGGCATCTGTCTCTCCAAACATGTTACTCACTGTTACTCACAAACATGTTACTCACTTTGTAGCACTTAGTCCATCAGTGTAACTTCGATGACAAACAAAATGTACACACACACACAAACAATGAAAGGTTTGGTCTCATGTGAACTTAAAACCAGTTCATATTAAAGCCAGTTTGTGCTAATTCTGGTAAAGCTGACAAAGGAAAGCGTAATAAAAGAAAAAATATCAAAGGCAACAATCAATACAATGTAGCAAAGCATGTTGCTTTTGTCTTGTCTTGCTTTTGAAATTTCTTTCCTCTTTTTTAGGTTCTTTAGTGCCCAAAACCAAACTAGTGTAACCCCTGTAATCACATTTCTTAAAAACAAATGTTAAGTAATTTGGCTCTTTCAACACAAAAATATTCCGCTAAATTCAACAAAATCCAGTCTCTTTCAGTCTCTAGTCTCATGGACCTAATATTTTTATTATAAGGTTACTGATTATATTAGTTATTTTCTCAGTTGTGATATTTCACATTTGTTGAAGTCTGAGATCAGAGTATCATATTCATTGTCTGGTTATTATTTTTATGTATTTTACTTGGACCTTCTGGACGAAAATCCAGAAAAAATCCAGAAGGTTCTGATCTGATCTTTGATTACGTAATTATATTCTCATTTTAATCAGAATATCTAAAACAATTCAATAAAGAACAAAGCATTTTGTATTTGAACATTCAAAAAACATTTTTTGGGTTCTGAAATGGAAAAATATTAAGTACTCATTGTGTGTTGATTTAAACAAAAGAAACTGTGTCCTGAATTCACATACAAAAAAAAGTTACATTTCAGTAAATTCTTCTGTATTTTCTTAGTAATATGTCAGGTTACATGCAAGGACAGGTAGATGTTTGTCTGGGGTGGGTAGTAAATTGTTTGCTGATGTGATTGTGAACTACTAAAAAATATGAAATAGTATTGAGCTTATTGTGTGTCTTATTAGTTTCTCCTAGTTCCTGCTTTACTCACACACCTTCTGCTGTTTATTACTGACTTCAGGTTCTCTTAGACACTGTACATGGTCATAACAGTCATTATATTGATTTTTACAACAGTAGTTTGTTTGGCTCATCCAGATCACAGTCCATCATTGTTTCTCTGAGATTTGACCAAGGATGGTGGGGACACTTACCAAATGTGGGTGTTATTTTTACACTTAAATCTTTAATTAACATTTTTTTGGGGGAAAAAGCACAAGCAAATAAAAAAACTAAAAAAACAACTAATAAATGTCAAAGGTCACCAACTATAAGGATTTACGAGACATTATATTTATTTCTTATTGGTTTTGAGACAAGTATTTATTAATGAATTGCAGAGAACGTGGAGTGGAGATGATAGGTGGAGTCATGGGCCTGAAGGCATGACGGGGAGGAGGTGTTACTGAATGACATTCTCAGCAAGAAGCAGTGGGAAAGTGGGTTGTAGTCCCAAACATGTAAGGAATGAAACACTTCTGGTTTGAAAAAAAACCCAAAGAAGGTCTCATAATAATTTATGTCCTATGCCTTGTATTAGCCTGTCAACCACGAAAGTGTAGCATCACTTCAGTTTTACATTGTTTTTGAAAATATTTCAATACATTTAATATGCGTTAAATGAGATATTAAAGCTTATTAATGTATTATTATTATGTATGATTAATTTGGCATGTTTAAATTAAATACACAAATTTTGTATTAAAACTGCTCGATCTTCATTTCATAAATGTAATGTGCATTACTGCCACTAGCCACAAGGAGGTATATACATTTCCACATTGGTGCACTAGTCGGAAGGCAACGCTGTTGTTGGACAATTTCCTCATTGACCCTGACAGGTAATTTAAATCCCCACACCTTACATTTTTACCTTTCTAAATACTACCCCCATGTATTATGTTCATCCATTTCTTCTGTGATTACAGTGAAACAAAAAAAAATTCTATAAATATGTTCATTAATCAATATGTCAATAAATTTACTATCCCAATGTCCTTCTGGGTGGTATCTCAGTACTCCTGGAGTGAGCAGCAGATCGCAGACTTATCTGTTGCCTTTGTGGATTCTCCAGGAACCTTTGCCAACCCACCACCTCGGGGTCTCCAGGAACGCTCCGGCTCCCTACACGAACACCCTGACCCCCTTTGAAAACCTCACTCCAACCACTAAAATGTAGCATCACTTCAGATGCTCAGTTTCTCTCTCGTGCTCCCATTCTGGCTTATGCTCTGGTCTCTGCACACAGCTCAACTCAGGCTCCAGGCCATACTCCAGACCTCACCTCATGCCTTGGGCTTGCTTCCTGGCAGATTCCTGGCCGTAGCTCTTGTTCCTGACCAAACCTTAGCATTTGATCTGACCCTGACCCTGAGTAGCGGTGATCCCTGTTCCACTTGAAACCTCACCCTGATCCCTGCCCTGGTTCCTGTTGTGGGCCTGACTCAGGATCCTGCTCATAACCCAAGTTCTGACCTCATTCCTCAAAGACACTTCCCTCCCATGTTCCCTCCTGAGGGTCTACCTACTGCCACAGTGGCCTGAATATGGATTCTGTCAGCTTATGCTCATGGTTTCACCTCTCTGGCATGGTTTTGAGCATCATTTGGTGTTTGTTTTGTTCTTGTTTTTGGCCTTTGACCTTTCATTTCTTGTCTGTTATTGCATTCACCTGTGTCTCATTTATCTCTTGCATTTAATCTTCTCTGTTATTTTAATCCTCATGTTTTCCTGTCCATGTTGTTGGGCATTGTTAATGTTTGTGTCAAGGTTTGTTTATGGATTCTCAGTTTAGTTTCCTGTGTCTTTACTTAACTGTGTTCTGGATTCCCTTTGTACTTTATTCTCCTGTCAACAAGGATTAAGGTGTATGAGTCGATTCTGCACCCTCAGCAATCAGCAGGGGGCCTTGGCAGCACTCAAGAACAGCAGAAAGTCTTGGTCTTGGGAACTGCTCTTCCCAGTGTCCTCTGGGCTAATCAGTGAAAATCGTGCTCATCCACCAATCAGCAGTGATAGTGCACATCTGCTGGGCCTTGTACTAATTCACAAGCTCATTTTTTTTCCATTTTAGCCTGTTTGCTTTAATACACCCATTCCTTCCTGATCCAAATCATCCACTGACCATGTGCACCTGGCCACAAATGATTGATGTAACTGTATTTCACCCGCAAAAAAATGCAAATATTAAGTTTATATGCCCTTTTGTATAAATAGAACTATTTAGTGGTACCTGCTATATTTTACTATGGTTGCTTGCCCTACTAGGGATAATTATATATTTAAAATATTTATAAATTTTAGGCAAACATGACAATTAGCTACATATGAGATTAATAGTTTTAGTTGCTTTGATTTAATTCAGAGGTGTTGACAATGACACAGCATTATTTGTATTATTTTGACATTATTGTGTTTTACAGCGGAGAGCCCTGGGCTGCAATCCCTAAAGTCCATAGGGTTAATACAGCCCTGATGATGACGAGGTCAACATATTTACATGTTACAATTAAAGATACAATGCACATTTATAAATCTCTTCACTGATGTGTTTAAAATACGCATTCGAAACACGAACAAAAGCAGTAACTGCTGAATCAGTCACCCCTTAAAACCGCATTTTAGCAGAAAACGTCTAAGATTCACAAACAGGCAAAAGAATGATTCCATCTTTGCACTGCTGGTGGAAAGTAACACTGTTAGACCTTCGTTTTCCTTTACGACGACATTTAAACGTAATAAAGTCCTTATGTGCCACATGTGCACTTGTACTTCTTGAAAGGTTTAGCTCTATATTACGTTCCTCCATCTGTGCTTGGTGTACCCTGCAGGGTTCTGAAATAAATTTCAACATGTTACAATTGCTGTTAATGTTATGGTTATGTTCCGTGAGACCACTGTAACAGTATATATGTAACGTTACACTCAGTGTTTCTATACTTACTCATACATATCACAGCTCCTATCCATTTGCCCTGGGTGCAGGTCAGAAAAGAATTAGGAGGTCTTTTGTGCATGACTGGACAGGTATAATTAACAGATTCACCCTCTTCATACCGATCCTTAAAGCCCTCGTCTGGGATGGAAGGTGGGTGGCCACAACCACGTGTCTGTACTGTTAACACACACCCACCCACACATACACACACACACACACACACCCACACACACACACACACACACACATACACACAGTCGACTAAAGTTAGCAGTGGTTGACTACAGTACACAGAGCAATGGTAAGAAATAAGAAAAAAAACTAAGGTATCAGAACTTCAAATACAGAGTTGAAATACATTTGGCCTTCAGTGAATAAAACTTAAAATTAGTAATCAAAATAATATATATGCACTGTAAACTATCTCCATTGTAATGAATAGCTCTCTGCCTATTTCAATAAATGAGTAGTTTTTGATACATTTGTTTAGTTCTGTAATTCTACTGTTGCTTTTATCAAATCTAAAAATGAATGTGTACAAAAGGTATTCCATTTTTGGGTTAAACGGGGTTTCTTGTTCTTTTGACCTGGCCAGCAGATCTAATGCAGTTTGATTAAAAAAAAATGTAAAAAAGTTTGACAGTAGGATTTTTATAGTATAGTTTCTAAACACTGAGAAGCTGCGTACCTTCACATTTTGAATCTGTGCCATCTTGTCCATTGCAGGTGACTGTACTATTTTCTTGATGTAACAATTTCTTGCCATGTTGGATTGTCTTGTTCGTTACACTTGTAGAGTTTATTTGTTCATCAATAATGGGTTGTGATTCTACCATTAAACCATAATAAAAATATATTAAAATCCACAATAAAACAACAATACAGTAGATTAGATACATCAAATAACAATAACAGTATCTCTGGTTGACTTGACCTGAACAACTGTAAAATGTTAAAATTATGTATTAATCACTATGAAAAAAGAAAGATAAACCTTTTAATAAGGATTTAAGAGTCTATCATTATTGCCTTTAGACTTCTGTTATTTATCCCCTTTCAAAGAACCTATAGATTGGAGTCAAAAAATGCAGCACTGTTTTTTTTTTTGTCAATGTAAGATTTGTTGAAATGCTTTAAAACCTAAATGTTACTCACCAATACACTCTGGGTACAACCATGTTCTCTGTGTACAGCTAGCTATACTCTCTCCTAGAAACTGAAAACCATCATTACATTTGTATTTTACTTTGTCTCCTTCCAAATACTCCTTGTTGTCATGGTCACTTGTCATCAAAACTCCATTCTTTATTTTCTGATCAGGACTTGGGCATTTAAGTGCTGGCATGAACAACATTGACAGTCAACGTCAGTTACTCTTACAACATGAAAAGGATTCATACAGGTTCAGTATTTTGGATATACTTAATGACTGTACATTAACAACAACAACAACAACAACAACAACAAGTAACAATAATAATAATTTGTTCCTTTGTGTTTTACTCACGTTTGCATGTTTGTTTTTGCACCCAGTGTGAGTTGATACAGAATATTGTGTTATCATCTTGGATTTCAAACCCTGGTTGACATTTAAATGTCACTGATTGCTCCCCATCTTCATCTTGAGTGTAAGAGGTTATAACTGCATTTTCAACTTCTGGGGGAGTAGCACATTTAGCTCCTATTTGCCATAGTATGGGGAAAGAAGGTGTAATAATCTTTTGTAGAGGATGTAATAATCTTGTACAACTCAGCTGGAACCACCTATTTGTTAAGCTTCTTACTTGAAAGAATTCAGAGACCCAGCAAGTATTTGCTCTGAATGCAATTAAATTATGTGTTATATTTAATCAGTTCTTTTATATGCTCGGTGTTTTGAAAATGTGTTTCATGCATTTTACAATTTCTTCCCAGTATGTTAAGCAATGATTAACAAATCACCATTGCAACTCAAACTGAGGCTTTGAATTGGTTTAAAATCATATTTGACCCTTTTAATAATGATTGACATATCTAACATTCCTTTTCTTGGCAAATCATCTAAATGGTATTGTCAACCCAGTTGAATGACTATGTTAATGCAAATAGAATAAATGACACATTTCAGTCTGGTTTCCGAGACTTCCACAGCACTGAAAACACACTGATTAAGGTCGAAAAAGATCGTAGATGGAATAAAGATGTGGGCAAACTCTCAGTCCGTTTTCTGCTGGATTTAAGTGCTGCTTTTGATACAGCTGATCATGCAATCTACTCCAGAACTGGGCCTCAGTGGTTTAGTCTTAGACTGGTTTAAATCTTATCTACATGGGTGTGATTATTATTTTGTACTTCTTCCTCCACACATCAAAAAATCTGCAGGGTGCCCCAAGAATCAATTCTTGGACCTCAGTATGGTTCTGTTACCCAAATATCATTAAGAAACATGATATTATCTGTCATCAATATGCAGATGACACTCAACTTTACATTTCTTTAGAACCTAAAGCTTTAAAATCAATTAGCTCCCTGGTTGAGTGCATAGTCTCAGAATTATGGTACTGTCAGTTATCAGTTCCTCAAATTCCACCAGGTAAAATCTCTGCTGAATGTCCACAATCAAACTGACTGAAATACATTAGACTTACCCTCTGCAATTACTGATTTTATCAACATATCCTCTGCAAACAAACTCTTATCAAAATTATGCAAAATAAGGCCTAAACCAGGTCCAAAAATAACAATGTAAAGATGATCTAATCTATCTCTGGATACAAATATGCAAAATAATTTCTATTTGATCATAATCATTAATTTACAACTGCACTCATAAAACAATATTGGAAGGAAATAAAATGTTACCTTCTTGCTTAAGCATCACCGTACCCCAATCCTCAAAACTATGTTTTAGGAGGCATATCAGAAATTGATATGACAATGAAACTACCAGGACACTACTAACAGCACTAAACTTCACCAAGAAAACTGTCCTCATGAAATGAAAATTCAAAAACACCAGTATGATTACTCACTGGAAGAATTCACTACTTATAAATCAATGGGAAATAAGATTTGCTGCAGTCAGAAACAGCACCACTCGAATTTGACTCAATTTATACTCTGGTCAATAATGTTCTGCAGTAATAAATCCACCAAAAATCAGGTATATGAAAATTTCCGTACTCAGTTCCATACAACCTATATATACCTACAGCAAAACACTTCCCTACAGCAAATCTATCCTTGAATGATATGAATATCATGAATGATATCCATAGATATTAAAGAGAAGACATAGCTAAACTGAAATTAATTAGTTAAACCACAGGCTATTAGGTAAATAATGACTGTCCAGCAGAAATTAGTACTCAAATTCAGATGTATGCAATGCAATAAAAGAACATAGAGTGGAATTAATTATGACATTGCACTGAAAACAGCCAATACTAGTTTATTCTAGCTGCGTTTAAGATGTGAAGCAACGGTCTCTGTGTACCCATGAAAATAGAGCATATCATCTCTCGACTGATAACAGGTCAAATATGGAGCAGATTCCATTCACCACCTTAAAGCAATTCTAACACTGAAAACTGCAAATACCTGCTGATCCAAGATCAGTTTAGATATTAAGTCAAGGCTACAGCATCTGGCAGAGGTGCTAATGGAAGTTCTTAATGGCCTGAAAGAGTCACAAGATGCAAAGTGTACTGTCATCATTATGAAGATGACTTAGCATCTCCAGGGAAGAAGAAGCAGCAGCTTAGTACTGCTCAAAATAATATTACCTAGCATCTTACCCAGTAACTGTGTCTACATGCTTCCTTTATATGCAGTAATAAGCAATCTCCATAGCACTTTTCAGATAGCTTAGGATGGTAGCTAGATCACCTTCTCAAACTGACACAAAGCTAGCCAGCTAGACCAATTATCTTGAACAGTGGCCTGAAGGTGCTAAATTTACTACATGATGATGCACCTTCCCCTGACCGCCGATCTGCTGACTCTGCAACTAGCTTGTCTCGCAGCACTTGCTAGGCGATCTTTGATCGGCACCAGGCAACAGCCTCCGGCACCATTTATAACGGTGCCAGTGTTCAAGGGAGACTTGTGACTGGACACTGACTGCACCGCAGCGTGGTCCGATAACTGCACGCTCTTGATGGAAAAACAAACAAAATCATGGGGTCATACAAAGAAAGGCAATGCACTCATGATTTTTGGGGGGTTGTTGAAAGCCATGTATCTGCAATGTATCGGCAGAGTTTCAAGGCAAATTAGGCTCACTTTTGACACAAAATCAGCATTTAATTATTGAAATAGTAATTCCCTTCTAATTAATTTTCAGCAAATACATCAAGAGGCAATAGAGAAATGTAATGAAATAATTTGTGTATTGTATTTAATAGTTTTCCAATGTCAGTTGATTTAAGATATGGCAAGGAATCTGCTCCGCAGTCAAATATACAGTTCATGGTTAATGTCACAAACTATCAGTTAATTATTACTGCCATCACACCAGAGGCCTAAAAGCTTTCAGTCATTTAAGCACCTGAACTCATAATCAGAAATAACTTACGTTCACAGACTGACTTCTCCCACTGTCCTTTCAAACATCTGATGTCAGACACTCTGGGTTTGTAGCCAAAATCACATTCAATTTTTAATTTTTGCCCGTCTTTGTAAGTTTTATTTATTTCAATTTGCTTTCCATTCTTGATACTGGGAGGAGAACCACACTCATCCTCTCCTGTCAAGAAAGCAAATCATGAAACCAGTAATGAGCCAATTCTCTTAAGCAGCGGACGGTGCTGCTAAAACCAGCCCTCTGAATAGTTAAAGTCACTCACGTATACACTGTGGGTTAGAACTCCAAACCCCCTGTTGGCAGGTTACTACTCCCCACCACTTTTCATCAAATGCTTTATAACCTTTGTCACAAGAATAGGAAGCATACTGGGATCCATCAGCGCCTTTGAAATAATATACGAATCCGTCGGTCAAAGAGATTACGCCACAAGTTCCTGTCGTACCTATAATGTAAAAATGGGACAAATGTGAAACAGACAAATGTGGTGACAAATGTGGTCTTTTCAAGCAATTCTGAGCTCTGCTGTTTGTTTACTTCTTGAATATTTGTTATTTAACAGATAAAAGTTCTACGCTGTAACATTATTAAGGAATTTATGAAGAAATTATGATGTGGAAATGTAAAAGTAAATAGATTTTATTGCATAATTTCTGTCATGCACAGGTTGAGATATTAACTCTTATAGTCTTTTAGTTATGGTATTAAGAAGTTAGGTTTGGCCTTTGAAAGACAAAGCATCTCTATGTAAAGTTAAGCATGTTGTTGAGATTTAAACCTCAGTCTTTAGTAGCGACTCACACTATCTACAATACAAATCACCAGACACACAACACGGAAGCATAACTTGCCAGCAGTTGGTGATGAATGATTTGTTAAATTTAATATATTTCAATTCACAATAGTTAATAAACTCATTGTTCCCTTATCAATAAACAAATGCTAAATGTGAAAAACTTAGTTCAATGGCCGTCAAGTTTTTTTTAGGCAAGCTAAATTCACCGTCATTGGGATCAATGGGGTCTTCTTGATATTTTCTGAGCTCTGAGAAACTGTCTAGAATGTGCAGAGCGAACCAATAACTTGTCCTGTTAAATGTGCATCAAGCATGTATGTTGTTTCGTTATTGTTTTGCTCTCCACAACTGTATTGGCTCTGCCTGGGGTAGAATGTAGGCTGTTGTTTACCAATTTTAAGTGTACATTTTAAGCTTTATAACTCTGTTTTGCTGGGGTTTATATATAAAGGAGGTGATACCAGAATTTGTGGTTCCATGTACCGAACTCTCCTTATTCAACTATGCCAAGGTAAATATAGTTTTCCACTGGCACCTTTAACAAACTAAGCTGATTTTTTTTTTTGCATGAAATGAAGACTAAAGGTAATCTACAGCTTATTTGAAGTGTTTCTTTGTGTGCTAAGTCACGAGCTTTCATTGTTGCAAGAATCATCATGTTTGTTTCAAGCATGGACTGCGCATGACCCCCTTCCTAATCTGACGATGAAGCACTGTGTGTTTTATCTGCGGAAACACCTGCCCCCTTTGACCCTCATGTTGTTCTTCATGTCTTAAAAGAAGATTTCGCTTGTATCGGTAGAACTTACGACAACTGGTAGCAGTTGGCTAATCTCCAGATGCTCATTATCACCCCTATGACCTTCTCTTTCTCTGTCTCTCTCTCTCTCACACACAAACACACACACACACACACACACACACACACACACCATGCTTCCCCTTCCTCACACCACTTTACCTTTTTCTCACCAGCACTTCAACCCTTCTCTCCGCTTCTAATAAACTAGTTTTCCGCTTCTAATAAACTAGTTTCTCTGAATACAGCTGACTGTTTTTTTTTTATTTGGGGGTTGCTCTCTGAGGCAACACACTGGACAGGAAAGGGAACTGCTTCACTCAGGCTGAACAACCAGTTAACGAACCTTATGCATCGTTTCCTTGTTTTTTTTGTGTGTCTGGTATTTTTCTTATATTGTTGTTATTCATCTGGTTGGAGTGCGTGTAAATTTAAGCATAATAGTTCAATGAAAAGTGCTTAATTTATGGTTAGATAATCAATTGTTATTATTATCATTGATGATGTCATTAATGTCATGAAAAAACTGGAATCTTTGTACTAAAGTGGAAGGCAATGCAGTTTGAATGTGGTCAGCATATGTAATCTGTAAATGTGAACTGGATTTTGCAGACCTGGATCTTAATACATCATATTATAATACAATCAGTCCTTCAACTAAATATAAATGGTATTTTATTGTATTATTACTGCTAAACCAGTGTAAATTAGAGTTTATTTAATGCAAATATTTTGTGGTTGAGGACAATTCAAATGATATATGAATGAGGTACCAGCATTAATTCTCTATGCTGCTGAAGCTGATACATTAATTATGCTCAAATAGTTTCATGAATCAGACCTGAAATAGTTAATAACATCGTTCAGGCAAAGCAGCCAGAACCAAAGGGACAAGTGGGAATTTGACCCAACATGTTTTAAAGTATTGGGGTGATGTCCCACCACTTTTATATGGAAAAGAAGAAAAACCCAAACATTTTAAACAGAAAAAGGTGTTCATTCAGCTTGCATGGAACCTTTGTAACTAAAGGTCTACTGTAACATATAACTTGCTGGTTAATATGTATATATACGTTTTACATATGTTGCAAATGGAAAAAAATAGCATACAGCAGGCTTTGAATATTAACTTGAGTTAACTGTTTCAAACTAGGGCTACGGGGACAAGATTTCAATAACACGTATTTCACCCTGACCACTTTTGCTGTGACATGACCTCAGAATTCAGTTCGGCTCTATGAATAAAAGTCCACTGTCTAGAGCCATAACTGTGTTGAGAACACTGTAGTGTTCGAAGCACAACTGTCATGTCTTCAAGTGGAATGGAATGAACTGGTGTCTAAAGTGTGAACAAACAGATACTTACTTGTGCATCTTTGCAAATCTTGCCATCTCTGTTGGTAATTACAGAAGATGGAAAACGGTCTCTCTGGTTTATATCCAGGAAGACACTGGATCTCAATACTGGTACCTAATGCATAAGTGTCTTTTGCTCTTACAATCCTTGCATGTTCAATCTGTGGTTTGGGACATGCCTTTTCTGTAAAGAAGAAAAATACACTTCTACACTTGTACACTTTCTTTTCTACACTTATTCACTTGCTTATCACCGATCCATTTATATACTGATTCATTTATACACTTATACACTTGCTTATCATTGATTCATTTATACACTGATTCATTTATACACTTATACACTTGCTTATCAATGATTCATTTATGCACTGATTCATTTATACACTTATACACTTGCTTATCATTGATTCATTTATACACTGATTCATTTATACACTTATACAC
>JAOXYF010000025.1:2234608-2252294 GCA_028565775.1 Sternarchorhynchus goeldii
TTGTGATATTCTATCTACCAATAGGTGACAATGTCATTTTTGAAAAGCTGTAAATATGAAGCTTGGCATATTGGCGGCTAAAACCACATTAACTGCTGGTTATTATGGAAGGACAGAGAGAGAGAGAGAGAGAGATGAACTTTACCTTCACAAATAGGGACTGCATTATCCCATCCTTCTGCACGACAGTTTCGACGATTATTCCGGCTGGCCATTATGTACCTCAGCAGGTAAAATGTTCAGAAGAATTAAATCAAAGTTCAAAAAAATATTTCTTTTTTTTAATTTTTGTATAATAGTTCATGAAAATTACCCTCTGGTGACTGTTAAAGCTTGTTTGTGAATGTGGCTATTCCAAATGGAAAAGCTACATTCACAAACAATGTCATGAGATAGTTGTGCTTTTTAATGGGCAGCTGTGAGCCTGAATAATCAATAGTTTGAACACATACATGAAGAAACAGAGAACAATATCCAAAAATCAAATGATACATTTCTACTGCATAGGACAAAATAAAACATCCTGTAGTAAAATTAAATTCATGTCATAGCTCTAGGCTGGAGAGCTATGACAATGAATTTATCAAGGCAATATCATCAGTTACACAGTAATGATTATTTACCATTTAAAATAGCTGTTCAGTGGTTTGCAAGCTTTTTCTTGAAAATTAAAATAAATAAAAGAATAAGAAAATATTTATATATATTTATTGCACAAAAAGTTTCCTTTTACCCTGGCCTACAAGAATACTCCACCGTAGATCCAAACACAAACTCTTTCTCCCCCATTAGTTTGAAGTCTCCATTTGGTGTATCTCCTGGATGGCCACATGGTTTTTCTGTGGAAATCAACCAATTTTCATACACAGTATAAAGCCTCCACTTTGATCACATTACGTTGGTTCGCACTGATGTCTCTTGACCAAGCTATGCTTACTTCTACATTCTTGTCCTCCCTTGAAGTTCCAACTGCCCTGTTCGCAAGTAATTTTAAAAGAACCAATATAGCCAGTAGTGCAAGTCAGTCTGATCGTGTTCCCTTCCTCGTAGCTCTCTTTCAAATCACTTGTTTTAATATTTGCATAAGAAAGCTCACTTTTAAGGCATTCTGAAAAATAGGCAGGTAAGAGGTAAGTAAGATAGGGTTAGTGCATTGTATCATTAATACATATCAACAAGTAAGTAAGTAATAATATTTTTAAATGCATTTATTATTGATTGATGAGATCTTTATAACTATGTTCAGAATATGGAAGTCCTACACACTATCATCAAAGCTTGATATGTGCATCATTCTCCAAAAATCTTGTGTGGTTTGCAGTTCATGAAACTTTGACAGCACTGGCCAAATGAGAATGCATGATGAAAGCATAAAAAATTGCCTGTATTCCATGCAATCCAAATTATTTTGATCTCAAATCTATATAAATCTAAAAGATTATAAATATAAAATATTTATCTATGTATATAGACAATAACAGGATTAATGTAGTAAAGCACCTTACCTTTACTCTGGCTCAGGGGAAATGAACATACCAAAAGAACAACCATGAAGATTTTTAAAGCCATTAGTATTCCAGATCTCTCTGTCCTATAGATGGTTGCAACTTTGGGAATGTTATAGTCTCTTTCCTGATATCTTGGTTGCATTGGTCACAGTTGATCAATGAGGGTCTTGTGTTAATCATTTACAAAAGCCAAACCAGCGTTTTTACACATCCTTTTTTCAGAGTAAAAAAAAAAGATTTCAACACACTTCTTTAGATAATGCAAGAATTTTTTTAAATGCAAGCTGTGAGTATCAAAACACCAACGGTTTTGAGAAGTGAAATTTGATGAATCAGGTTTGAATGTGGAAGAGGTCAAGGTTTTTTTAAAATTTATGTAGCACATTTCACAGCGCTTTCCAAAAACATGAAAATGATCATATAAAGGACAAGTGCTATGATGATACTTTAAATAGACTTATGCAACAGCAAAAGGTAAAAGGAATAACTCATAAAATTCACAGTGACTAAAGCAAATCAAAAACACAGAAACGGGTGGAGTGCATAGGTTATGAACAAAGGCACTATAAAAAAAGTTTTTGTTCTAGGGTTACAAATGAATGTTTGGGCTCAACTGAGATCTTTTGGGAATTACTTCTAATTTCATGATACATGAAAGCTGGAAATCATCATATTTTGTTCTAATTCTAGGAACTAATTAACTAGTCTCTACTGATTTAAGAGATCTTTTGGATTTGTATGTTAATTTCAGTGGATTAGACATGCTAAAGTATTTAGGTCATAATCCACTGATATGTTTACCATAGTTAGTTAACTGGAAGCAGGTGTAAAGAGGTGAAAACTGGAGTAATATGCTGACTTATTTTGTCCTGAATAGTATTTTAGCATTAGCTGCAACCATAACAGTTTCTTTGGGAATCCACCGATTCACACCCACGGCCCAGGGTCTGAAGTACTTGATTTCACAATTTCTTCACCATGGAAAAGACATACATGCTTAGAGGCCATAGCAATGCCCATTGTATTTTTCTGGTTTATGCCAGTAACTCATTATTGTTACATTTGTAACAAATAAACAAAATCAATAAAAGATAGTTGAGCAGTGAATCAATAAAGGTCACATCACAGGCACATCACAAGTATGAACAGATCTGTTTAAAATTGAAGCCATGAAACTATATGTGGTTGATGAAATATCACCCAACTACACCCAGCTACTATAGAGGAAATTACTCCAAAATAACAAAATACATTAACATCTTAAGAAATGTTGTATACTGCATTTATAGTATAAATGAAGTTAATATCAGTACAATCGGTATTTATAACATTTCTTTTTAAAATTCAGAGACAATAACAATCAAAACAAGCTCATATGTATCAGGTCAGAATCCTTTTGGCTCCTGACTTGACCAAAGATCACTTATTACCAAAATCCAGTAAATGGTGTGTTTATTTAGTGATAGATAAACAGTTATACATGATCTCTGTAATGGTTTTTGTGGGTGATTTGGAAATCACGGGATTATCCATTGCTACTTTGAATTTCAAAGAAATTTGCCACTTGGATAAAATGATTCATTCAGAACATTCAATTACAAAAAAAAGTCTCTTCGTAAACTTTGATATGTTCCATTACAGCAGTGACATATTAAGTAGAAACAGAAAAGAACATCAACTGACAAACTATTTATAGAAGTTCACCAGCCCTCATACCTATCAATATATGCCCTACTTAAAAAAAAACAGATTAAAGTTAATAAATAATATACTATGGAGTTATTGGAAACTGAGTCTTTTTTTTTTTTTACTGTTTTTTCATGTTAGAACAATGAAGGTATAAAACCAGTGAAATAACATTCAGGACTATGATTTTGTCTTAGATTTTAGGCTCTTCAGCAAGGTAGGCATTTACTTCAGTGGTAGCTTTGTATACTCTTGGTATTCCGTTTTTATGAAGCAGCCACCTATGATGGTTTTAGATCAGTCTTGTACAAATCAAATGTTACATTGAGCTTCCTGAAACAAATACCTCAAAAGGCTTCTGAAAGAGTGTGGAGCAGGTGGGACCACATTAAGCAATAATATTCTGTCATATTTTCATTATCCAGTCCATTTCCAGTTTAGTAGTCCCACTGTACATCTTTTCCTGCCTAAATATCCTTAAAGTATGATATATTAGGGAGGGAAATTCATTGTCAATTTGGGTTTATATTGCCTTTCATGCTTTATTTAAATAAAGATCAGTTAATGATTAGAAAAGTATGTAAGTGCATCAGCCATACAATTTATATTACCTAATAAAATGTAAAAAACAAACAAATCAACTAACCTTTTGTACCTGTATGGCACGGATGCGTTTCACTCCTTTATTAGAATACTGGCGCCATCTTGTGTGCAAACACACAACCTTAAATTATGAGTTGTAACGCAATAATTTCCATCGCTACTGATTTTTGCACTGATTCCGGCAGTTTCTATTATAAATATATAAATAATTCTGCACAATTGTTTTGTAAGTTACTGTTACATAACAATGGCAAAATAAATAAAATGTACAGCACAGCCAATGAATGAATGTGCTTCCGCTGTCTACTGCTAGTGCCAGTTAATATATATATGTAATATATATATGGAGAACAGGACCTATACATTAAGAAAGTAGTCTAGCAATTTACTTTACAGAGGGCATATATGCAATCATAGAGCTAAATGTAGGCCTGTCAGCCCAAGTTTTAAAACAGCTCTTCTAGCTCAAGCAACTGTTTTCATGTTTTTAGTTCCTGGTTTTTTTTTTATCTTCCGTGTTCTCTGCTGTATGTGAACCGTCTGGTCTGTGTGAGTCAGACCGAGCTACTTGGCCGGCGGCTTTGGTGTTATGTTTTGGGTTGTTGTCCTGGGACATTAGGTCAGATCAAGGGCCATTTCTCATAAGCAGTGCAGTGTTAAGGTCATCTTTCCAGCTTAGAGTACATGAATTCGGGTCTATCTGAGCTACACTAGATATTCCAAGTATCCCTAAGCGCTTTTGTAAGTCTCTCTGGATAAGAGTGTCTTCGAAATGCCATAAATGTAAATGTAAATGTTAATCTTAGGTGAGAGAGAGAGAGAGAGAACGAGAGAGAGAGAGAGAGAGAGAGAGAAAGAGAGAGAGAGAGAGTTTCAGTGTGACGATGATCTTCATGTCGCAAGGCTCTCGGGAACCCCGTCCCTGAACGGTTCAGTTGCTTCTGTGAACTTCAGTTTTCAATCTGATGCTGCCATCAGCAATCATGTCATCCACGAACGTGATCCACTTCTGCCAATGGCCTTCTGTGCCCACGGCAACTGTTTCTCAGATGAGGTGGTCTGCTTGTGCTCAAAAGCAATTCCTGTTTTTTCTCCTCCACTCTATTACCCACTTTCATTATTCCACTCATCTTCTCATCCATCCTTAAGACTTTGACCCCAGTGACAACAGCCTACACTTTGTAGCAGACCGTTACTTGATTGTTGCATTTTGTGTTCAATCTATTACGCGGTGCCAGTGTGTTCCTCTCACTACTGTCTTCGTCTTAAATCTACGCCTGCTGTAATGGTCTTTGGTAAATCCACTATTGGATATTTTCCTGGGTAGATTGGGACAGTTGTTATTGTTAAGCCTGTCTGTTCTTGCTTTTTTACAACGTATCACAGCTGATTTTTATATCTTCATCTTTCAGTTTATCCTGAAACCCACAGAAAAAAAGGTTTGCACCCTATTCAGTTATAGTTTTGTAATAGTAGTACTGACAAAAATTGTATAGTAGTACTGACAAAAGGTCTGTGATGCAGGGATTGACTTTTATTTTTTGATTGTTTTTTATAGGTTACAATAGGTTTGACTGCTGTAAATGTTTTAACATTTGCTGCAAAATTCCACTGTTAATTTATCAATCACGGGTACCTTATAAATGTTAGTGTCCCAAAAAAAAAAAAAAAAGTTTGCATGTTATTAAAGTTAGAACATTGTATAATGTGAGAACCAAATCAATGATTGTGAATGTTGCAAGCTCTATATTGGCAAATACAGAGCTTGCAACATTCTTACTGCATCATATTGTACCAAGTAATGTTTCTTGGATTTATTTCTGACAACTTATGTACACAACAGGCTCATTATAGTTTGACACTCTAGCTAAATAGAGAATCTGTAAGGCACCAACTGAGATTCAGTATTGTATATAATGCATTTTATTAATCTGAGGTCCCATCCCAAGACTGGGCCACTTGCTAGTCTCTCTTCAGCCACCAGAGGGAGGTAGAGAGTAGCTCCTAGCTAATCGGGGCTGATTAGCCACACCGGTCTTCCTGCCTACTTAAGATTAGCTCACAGTCTTTGTTCAGTGTACAGATGAAAGAGAAGACTGGGGCCTGCAACAGTTGCCTCTTGGGTCTTTTCTTCTTTCTTTCCCCTTAAGCTTCTCCTGTCTTCTGCCCTCTCGAGTTCCCTCAAGCCCTTGGCAGTGTTTTCCCAGCCCTTGGGATTCCTCTGCTGTTCTCTTTCTTTTTCTGTCTTTATTTAAGGAAAAACAATTTTTTTTTTGTCAAGTCTAGTTTTCCTTTGCTCCACTGTACTGAGCACGTTAACCTGCTTTCTGCTGATAGCTTCAGTTCTTCATACTGAGTTCTTCGGTGTTGAGTAGTTTGGTACTCCTGAGTGGTTCTGACCCCATATTGGGTCTTCTGGTTACCTGATGGTTTCACCAATGTTTTTTCATTGGAGTTTGATTTATTCATAACCATTAATACTGTTCTCGTATTGCAGTGTATTATGTTTCATTTAATTTGTTTGATAGCACTGCACCATAAATGTAAAAGGTATGAGTGGGTGGCTAACACTAGCACGAAACAGTTTGGAAGTATTACATTAGTTGTAAGTTCTATTGCTTCAGACAGAGCTTGAATATCCAGGTCAATGTTATAATCATTGGGAGTTAATTTAATTAACATAGCTATCTGAATCGCCTTACTCAAGGTTTATCCACTATTTTTTCTTCCTCTCCTCTGCTGGCAAAGTTGCCAGGCAGTTGCATTACATGTTCAATTAACAACCAGTTGTTTCAAAATAAGGCAAAAAAAATTTTGATTCAACATCTAGAGACAAAAACCAAGCTACCAGGTAACAAAAAAACATCACAGCTGTAGAAAAACTCACAATAGACAGAGTTTAGGGACAAGGTAATAATATTGGTCAAGTTCTTATTTCCCTTTAGTTTCAGCTAATGATTGCGTTTGTTTGTAGATAAAGGCACAATGCCCTGGACAGTACTCTGGTGCTAGAAAAAGCCATTTGCTTTTTGCTCTTACACTTGGGAGTGACTGTGCATGCAGTAGTTCTAGAAGTACATGGAGGATAAACAATTTTTTTGTTGTTTTGGCAAGGCTGGCTTATTTTTTATAGCACATTTTATATGCAAGGTAGTTCAAGGTCCTTTATAAATAAAAATAATTGATGTAAACAGAACATATAATCATGAAAGAATAAAAAAAAAGATGCAAAAATGTCTAGACTAAGAATATATGAAGACAAATGTTAAGTGCAATACTAAAATAGAATACTTCGGAAATATGTTTTCATCACAATTTATTGCTTCTTTCAAAGTTTTTTTTTCTCTATGTTTGGATGGAACTACTGCCAGTGATGTACACTGTTTATGAATGTGGGAGCAAAGCAAAACTAACATAAATTTAGCCAAAGATGATGGTGTATTATGCAAAGGTGGAGCTTTCCTGGAAATGGAGGGAAAGGAGGAGGACAGTTGTGGTAAAAAGCTCTGTGGGCGGTGGAGATGTTTTGCTAATGAGCTGTAAATATGAACGTCATTACAATAGTGATTACTGTTCGGAAAAAAAAGCTTTGCAGCTACGTGGTAATGACTTTTTTCTTCACGTTTGCGGAAAAAGGAGAGCTTGGCCTGTAGTTATCGAGAGACGATACGTAACGACTGGGGTTACCGAGGAAACGGGTACCATCAGCAGTGCTGAGAATAAGTGGAAAAGTGCCAGAGGCTAGGTATTGTATGGATGGAGGACATGATAAGTATTTCCTGATACACAGGCTTTGAAAATAGAGGTGGGGTAGGGATTGGGCTGAAAGATGGGTTTAGATTTTGGGATTAGTACAGAGGCTGAAAAAAATGGTCAACAGGAAGCAAACTTGTCAGCAAACTTCAGTGAGGGTTTCCCAGGAGACAACTGGTAGATGGGAGTAGAGATAAACTGCTGCTAGAGCTTCCTGTGCTTAAATAAGCAGAAGAAGGCATTGTTCCACAGATCTGGGATCAGATGATGTTGGAGGCTGGATGAGTCTTCATTAAGCTGCTCTCATCAGTTTTGTTGTGGGAACAGTTAGACCAGCTACTTCCTTGCTCTCAGTTAAGCTCAAACAGGCCACTGATCTCTGGCTAATGCAGCATTAGCCTAGTACTCCAATATAAGCTAAATATATTTGAATATATAGACTTGAATAGGAAATTTAGAATTAGGTTTTTATATAATGTAAATAGTATTACAAGGGGTAAAAAAGCTAATCATGAACATATCAACAGACTGAGAGAAAAGGCCTTCAATTACTGATGATTAGTAATAACAGTTTTTTTTTTTGCCAATTATAGTCTAAATGTCAGGAAAATAAGATAATACAGGTTTGGTGAAGAGACAGCAATTGCAACTTTAGAACTAATTGTTTACTTAACTGAATATTGTTTTTTTCTTTTAGAGCTGCACATATCAATCTAGGCAGCATTTCTTTAGCATAATTTTCACTTAAGTGACCACTACTTGCTTCTTGTATAACATGACATGCACGTTTCCAGTATTTTGTCTTAGTTTGAAAAAAAAACATGCTAGGGTTAGCACTGGGGACACCTAGCTTTTAGCATGTCTTATGTCAGTCTCCTCTATGATTAATCCTAATCAAACCACACACACACTCACACAAACACACACACTTCAATATTGTCACTTGTTATGTAACATTAGTGGTCAGCTGACCCTCCAGAACCCGTGTTTTGCGTCCCTGATGTAAAATCACACAGAGTGCCAACTTTAGCCACAAGAGGGAAGCACTAACCATCAACTTCACTAAAGCAGATTACAGAAGTACAAGACGGCATTTTATGTATGCAGTAAATGCACGATGGATTTGCTTTTTTATTCTGATACATTTGACAAACTATTTAAACATCTTATGCTAGTATACAACAGTATTTTATAGAAAAGCTCCTTTAAATGTAGCAGGCTGTGTTTTTTTCCCATAGAAAGAGACTTGTGGTTCTTAGTGGTTCTCTTTTTATTTTAATTTGCCATTTTACAACTAATGCCCAAATTTGTGTTAAACCTTTTTGTAGACAGTTTACACCAAATTATTGCTTAATGGTTACAGTGAATTTCCAAATTTATGTGTAGGTGCACTGTCTCTTTAAAACCTTTAGCACTAATAACCTAACAGATAAACCATTCCTAAACATTTGAAACATAAAATTAAAGAAATGAATGAATTTAAAGTAAGGTTACTGGAATGTAAAATTGCTGAATTTTTGTAACACTACACATAAAAAAAAGAACCCTTTTTGAAATTAAATGAATGAATGAATACATGCAGATTTCTGTAATCCAAATATTTTGCCGGTTTGTTAAATGAAATGGATTTTTTTTTTTTTGCAGCTGGCATATAAAATGCTACATTATACACAAACAGGCAGAGTTAATTACCTAAGCAGTCCTAGTAGTTCTAAACAGTGTTTATATGTACTAAATACAGAAGCCATTGTAACACCTTTGCTTTGCACCTATGTGCAAAAAACCCTCTAATGGGGGAAACTGTTCACAAACACTTAAATGTGTGGGACAGCAATGCCAAAAATGGATGGCTACAGTAAATGCGGGAGGAATTTATAAAGTGTTTTGACCCAAGAGTCTCTTTGATTTGGCCCCATCTGGTGCTGTGGGCAGAGTGAGAAGCGCCGCTCTCCTGCTATATAGGAGACGGGTAACAAGGAGTGGGTAGTTGACTGATGACCTGCTTCAAACATGGCTGGGGAGGGGAGAACGTGAGGGAGGGAAGCAAAGGCAATGGGCAAAATATTAATGAGTCATGCTAAAGGGTTTTAACGAACCTTTGTCCTATGCACTCCCATTCATCAACTACTAATGAACAGCAAAGAGGGGTGGTGATGTAAACGTAGTGCTTGATGTGTTCTCCATTTGCGTGGATGAATGATAAACCTCTCTATCATGCTGACATTAAGGCTCCGACCACCTTTGTAGCCTTGGAAGCATCCAATTAAAGCAGAGATGAATAAAGATCTGGATTTCAGTGCATCTGTAGGTCTAAAAAAAAAAAAGAATAAAAAATTATTAAAATCAGGTTTATATAACCAGATGATTTTGTTGAGGTTCTTTTCTCTTTTATGAAAATTTTGTCAGTGGGGTTTGAAGTCAGAAAGCTGACAGCTTTAATGTGCAAAATATACTTGTATACCTTTTGTTCTATATAAATATCCAGTAGCCGTATTTCTAAACTATGGCCATCTGTGCACAGGTTGTGTCAGGCACCCGCCAGATGTTCATGAGTGGTTAGTTCATGTCCAAAAGGGTGGGCCGGGCTGGATATCTTTGGATGACAGAAGGCATTTAACCCAGAAATACTACTAGTACATGAGAAAATCCCAGCAACTCTGCTGTGTCTCTTACACCCTTGTAAATGGAACACCCACTGCAGTTCCACTTGAGAATGGTCAGCCAATCGAATAATGTTTATAGGTATGACCTCGTGGTATAAAACTGACCAATGATAAATGGGTGCACATGTTAACGTGGTTACACATCTTAACGTGGTTGTACATCTTAACGTGGGTGGTGGATATATATAGCAAGCACTGAACTGAATTGTTTCACCTGTGAGGTTAAGATGCTTGTTTAAATGGGGAAATATGATAATTATGTTTTAAACATGGACATATAAATGTTTTCAGCTATAGATTTCCCAAACATTAAATAAGTCTTTCAAGCACCCACTATCTTATATTGTGATATGATTGAGAAGGGCAGACAGGACTTTATTTTTCATATTTTATTTTTGACTATATAGAATAAACTGAATTGAAACATTACTTTCATTAACAAATGAAATATATAAAAATAGAAACCTTATTGCATCAGATCAGTGTTCAAATTATTGTGGAGTGCCCATCCTACTGGACAAAATTATTGTAACATAAAATATGACTTATGGGTAAGGAAATTTGTAGCTAGGTTTAAAATCTCTGATGACAGTTCATTTTCTGTTTTCTTTTCCCTAGAAAGTAGAGGTCTTCTAAAACGTCTGAGAAGGTGAGAGAACAGATAGCAAGACCTCTGAGACCAGTACTCCTTGCATGTATCTGAAGATATTTCAGAAACCTTCATTCTGGCTTGTGGATTTTCCTCTTCTGCTCAGCTCACTGGGTTTTTAGGTTCCAGAATGAGATGGTCATTTCAAAAACTTATTTGGATCTGAAGGAATTCTTTGGATCATTATCCTGCTGGAAGATCCAGTGGTGACCCACTTTTAGCTCCCCAGAAAATGCAACCTGATTCTGCTTTAGAAAATCCTGAAACATGGCACAGACTGTGAAGCCATGTATCTTAATGAAGCTGTCATGAATTTTAGAAGCAAACACCCCAGTCACATCACAGGATGTGATGGTTTATTAGTACACAAAATGTTCGGTATTAGAGCTTCATTCTAACACATTCCCTTTGCTTGCATTTGTGGTTTTAGTGAGTGTAGAAACTTTATGGCAGATGTTCCAAATGATCAGTGACATTCATCATAATTTTTATTTATATGGCACCTTTCCCATGCTCAAGGTCGCTTTACATAGAAATCAATACCAACATGGAATATGTTAGAAATACATGGACATATGGATTACACAAAGAGCAATGGAAACAGGAACGGAGATTAGTTTCTAGTAAGAACAAAACAGTTTTAAAAAAACACATGACAAAAACTTGACAAAGCAAACTCCAGAGTGTGGGAGGTACGATGCTAAAGGAATGTGCTCCCATCGAGATTCATCTAAATCTTGCAGCCTCTAGCAGTCCAGTCTCAGCAGTTCTTAAGGACCGCTGTGGGACATACAGATGAAGCTCAGATAAATCGTTTGAGGCAAAACCATGCATAGCCTTGTAAGCACTTCGTATTGAACAGGGTACATGATAGGTAACTGGTGTCGACTCTGAAGTCTGAAGAGTAATATTACCCGCTGCAGTAGGCATGAGTTAGAACTCTAGCCACTTCATGTTGTACATGTGAAAATCTATTTTATGTTTGAACTGGGACATCTATTAATAAGGCATTATAGTAATCCAAGCAAGACATTGCTAATGCGTTTAAGTGTCAGCATCTAACATGCTAAGAGGTGGCTGGATCCAGGCGACATTGAAGTGGCAGAAAATGCAGATTTATCTATAATTGACTAACTTGAAAGGTTAGTGCTGTCTCAAAAATGACTTCACGATTTCACATGTTGGCTGAAGGCTTAACTAGGGCACCATAACCATCAGCGCTGAAGCTGAGAATCTAGAGAACCCTAGTACCAACCTTCCAAGTATTTGTGATGTTCAACATTACCAACAATCCTAAACTGGCATGTTCATTAGAATCTGGGCCTGCATCTCTGAAAAAAAGACTATTAACTCAAAAACGACCAATTATGACCAATAATATAAAACTAAACTGCATTTATCCTAAACAGCCTTTATTGCAGGGTATTTTTGTGTGACTCTTTTGGTACGAACGGATGTAATTTTAAACAGGTTTTGTTTCTAATATGCCATTGCTGCCCATAGTTCATTGGCTAAAGAACAGATGCCACATAATTAGCTCAGCAAATCAACACATCAATTATTTAAAGCAAAAAAAGCAACATCTTTTTGATGGCTTGATGAGTTGCATATCTCAAACCCAGGGACTGACATGCAGCACGGTTTCATTCGTCACTCATTTGGACGATGGGTGGAGATGCGCCTGGGATAAATTATAAATTGCTTAGTGTTTCCAGTGTTCTTCATGCCTCATTGGACATAGATGTAAAAGTCTAGCTTGCATTTTTATAAGGTATTGCATGGCCTACAAATCTGACCTTTTCAAAACATACAGCACAGTACATACATACAGTATATAGGCTACCATTCTTTAATTTCTATATTTGAAAGTAGTATAATTGAGCCATTTCCATAGAATTAAAAGAATTAGAGAGGCATATAACATATGTGGAGATAAAAACACACATGTAGCTCCCACTTCTTCCCTTTTGGTATGAAGGCTCAGAGCCTTTCCATTTCAAATTTTGGACAATGTATAGGGTTGAGGCAGACTGATCCTTTCTTTTGTGCCTTTATACAAACCTGTACATCACTGTCATCTTCTGGGTTATAAACTGATATTTTTATTTAGTATATTCCCTTTTGTGTATGTAAAATTAAGAAGGTAGTTATTTGGATAACTTCCAGTAAAAATGTTGCATTATTTTTATTGGTGGTAAGGAGTAATCTTAGTGGTCTAAGTTATCCATTTTTAATGGACTACTCCCAAAAAACCGGTCTTTTCTATACACCTCAGCAACAGACCTCAAATAATCCTCAGTAGAAATCCAATGTATCTGGGTGGCTACATACCATGAGAGAGCTATCAAATCACACCCTGAACAAAGTGCAAATCGCAAGCCCGGCAGCCACATCGGCTGAATAGTGATGGGGGAAGTCACATTCAAAGCACACTGAGCCCTCACTGATAAGTGAGAGTCCATTTGGAAATGACTGCATCCGCTCCCATTATCACCGCCTCCGTTTAGAATGGGGCAACATCAGATGAATGGGCATGTGAAGCTTGAAAGGTTCTAAATATCAAATATAGGGATGATCCTTATCTGCAGCACAGAGAGATAAGGTCAATAACTTTTATATTTGTGACACTTATTGCACACAGCTATGCGTAAAAGGCTTCAGATGTTGAGGAAATCATGATTAGATATGGATGCAGTGAATTTGAGTCATGGCAAATTAAAATAAATAAAATATACATGCAATGATCAAGTTGACATTGGAGAAACAAACAAGCAAACAAAAAAAACTGGCCAATTGCATCCTTTTGTCGAACACTTGAAACATCAGGATGTTTCACTTTTGCTGACTAGACGCTCTCACAGTAGTGGACATAACTTTATCAGCATTGCGTTTTTTGGGGGTGGTTTTTTTGCTACGGTTACCTTCTCTGGCATGAAAAAAACTTCTGGTTTTGGTCGTGTCTCCTCCTCTTCATTTCCCTGCACTGTATTCTCATCTGTCTAGTTTCACTCTCATTAATCAATGCATTTAAACCACGTCTTTCCCTGTCCGTATTGTTGGATATCATTTCCAAGCTTCTTGTCTAGCCATCGATGATTAGCTTTTATCTTTTAGTATTTCGACCCTGAACTGCTTTGACAACATTTATGGGATTATTCATAATAAACCTAGTTCGCTCTTGTGTTTTCATCCTGTCCTTGCTCATAATTACAGATGCAGTGAGTGAAATACGGCCTGTATTGTGGCACTGTTATTGGGGCGAAATCTTAGCTGCTGCCCTACAACAAAAGGACCTTGGTCAGCCCCAATGTTGCAGCACTGGGAAAGAATATTCCCCTTCCCCTTCTAACTACAGGAACAATTCCCGTCACAGACCATTGAAATCTTCTGTAGTGATTCCTCCGGCAGGTTTCAATTCTGACAGAGATGCCTGTGTGGGGGTGTTAACTTCTCACTTCATTTCCAGTGCAATTTCAGGCTACACCCCATGACACACAAAGTGTGTATATCCCTGATCAAGGAAGCATTTATTGGTAAAGCTGAAGTTTATTGGCAGAGACTGGGCAGAACTGGCGAAGATCTGCCCTTGTTTCTTCCTCCTGCTGTTGGCTCATTTTGATCTGATAGCAAGGGGGAGGGCCAGCTCAGAGCACCACACCTGGCTCTGCTGCCCATGGCCCCAGGTCACATATGCTCCACTGAACACGATGCTGGCCTCGGTTGCTCTGCTGTCTGTGATCCAGCCCTCACTTGCTCAGTTTCCACTCCAGCCCTGTGTCAGCCTCTTTTTCAGTTTCCCATGGTCCCCTCCACTTTGGATTTGCTGCCCAGAGTCCAATCCTTTCTTGCCCCCTGGCCCATATTCTTGGCTGCTTCTTGTCTCATTTGTGTTTCTAGTTTCCTCCAGAGTTTGTTTTTTTTTTGGGGGGGGGTGAGGTTATGGGAAGGTCTATATGTCTCCATGACCAGCTCCACAGCTGCTACTTGTTCTTCACCTTGTTCCTGCACAGTTGGCTTCAGAGAGTAGCTAGAGCTTGTTCTAGTTATTCCTGCTCCTGTACCAGGTGTAGTCTGTATGGGAGAGATTGTGTTGCCCTTCTCTGAGGCAGGTATGACAACCTCTCAATACCTGCCTGCCACCCTGGCCAGTGTCCTTCTTCCACATACCAGCTGGTCTCCAGGAACTGCTGATCCCTTAAGCAAACCTGCAGACCATCTGGTCACCTATGTGGATCTACTGCTTTGAGGCCTCCTAGACCCTCCTGTCACCTTTGCAAATGCTCCTTCTACAGTCCATTCCATCTCCCTGTCTGTGCCCCAGAGCCTCTGTTTCTGACCTTTCTACTTATCCTGCTCTTAACACAACATCTGACCAGATTCCTGGTCTTACAACTGACCTTATTCCTGGTCCAGCCTTGGATTTGGTTCCAGTTCCCATCCATAGCCCTGTTCTTGGCTCTGCCAGTGCTGAAGGCCCAATATCCTGCACATTTCCTCCTGTGCAACACTCCTATGTTCCATCCTTCTAGCTCCTTCATGTCCAGGGTTCCCAGGCCTCCATGTCGCACTTTAGGAGCCATGTATTAAGGTGGGGCTTGTCACCTTCCTCACCTTTCTGTTTTGTCAGAAAATTTAAAATTTGTGACTTGATATGGAGCTACTGAATTTAGTATTCATGGCAAATTTAAAACAAAAGTCCTTAAAAAATACATTAATTAATCAAGTCCACACTGAAGAAACAAGAGATGGACCAGTTACATTGTTGTACTGATCACCATTGATACATCAGCATAAAGGTCTTGGTTGTTAGTTTCCTCCTCTGGCATCTTGGTTCCAAGGTTCTTCTTATGGTTATGGTTCCCCTCATTTTCACCTGTCTTTTTTCAACCTCATAAATCAGTGCAACTAGACTTATTCCCTGTCTCTCTTTTGTTGGATGTTGGTTCCTTGGTTTCGTGATTTCTTCCATCCATGGATACCTTTTATTGTATATATGTCTTCTGACATTTCATCCTTGCAAGCTGATGAAGCACTACACCAACCTCCTCTATCTCACATTATAATTATTCATTTGAAAGTACAGTTGCAGTCACCTGTCTTATCTAAATGCTGCATGGCTTCATTGTCTTTGTTCTGTCACGGAACTATTCTTCTGCACACAACTAGTGTTAAGATGTCCTTGAAATTTGTGGAATTCACTTCAGAGTGGCCTCAAAACTCGTGGAAAACTTGTACCATTCTCTTGGCAGAAATAATTGCAACTCATTTGTCTCACTGAGTAGCTCAAGGGTGGCCAGTTAATCAGGCTTTACAGAGGATTTCTAATTTGTCCACAGCCTGTAGCTTATTGCAACATCCCCACCAAACAAGTAAAAGCTAGAGCGTGACACAAACAACGAACATCTGCAGGGCTCTTGAGGGACTTGTGCAGCTGTTCATTACATGACATGCATGTATGCAGGATGTGAAGGTCAGTGAAATGGGATTTGCAATGTTGATGTTAATGGAAAACAATTGTCCTGATACTCCCATTTTTGTTGACACATTATTGTGAGGTTCTCCTGTTATGACTCATCACCTCATTAATGAGCTCTAGCTATTCAGGTACAGTTCGGTTGATCATAGGTGCTTTTATTCCCAGTTTTAAGATATTTCTCTTCTGGTCTTTAGTGTTATCAGCCATTCTTTTTAATGCACAGGTCTATAAAGGTCAAAGTTGTAATATGTTTGCTTATGCATGGTTTTCAGTATGTTTTATCTTGGCTAGAAGCATGATTGCTTTACCATTAATTAATTAATTACTCAATGGTTGGATTCTTTTAGTGGTGTTGCTCCTGTGTGATGCCTTAAGCGCATTAAAAGCGAATTTGTCTTTAACAGAGAAGAACGGGTTGAATCAAAGTGCATTTGTCTTTAACAGAGAAGAACTGAGATGAGTCAAAGCAACACACTGTTATCTAAAGTGATATTAGTAAATTCAAGGAACTACACTTCACAACGTACAGCCACAGTTCTGAGATCATGTTCCCAGGGTGGAGTGGATATAGAAGAGTGGTATGAGTCCTCTGGCTATAAAGCTGGTATATTGAAAGAAGGGGAGAATGCCAAGTGATCCATCTCACAGAGGAAAGGTCCATCTAGGAGAGCGAGACCAAGGGACAGGGGAGATAGAAAAAGATGAGGAGAGAGAGAGAGAAAGAATAAATTAACTGGATGTTATAAGATTATGGTAAATATTTGAGAGCATTAAAATGAGACTCGGATTCTGTATGTCCTGCTGTGCAGGAAATAAAACTCCAAGAGTACTTCCTTATACTACTGCAGGAAGACTATCACACTCTCCTTCTGGAAATAGCTACAATGCAGTGTCAAGAAAATGTCAAAAGGCTGACCAGGTGTATCTGCATTCACCTCCGAGAAGGTGTCTCCTACATATTCTGTATAACTGTGTTATGTGGTTAAAGTGAAGACGGATTTTATTTTTCGGAGAGCAAGCAGAAAGAGTGCCAACGTTACCAGCGTTACCAGAGTGCAGCAGAGACATGAAAGCACCTGCCAAAAAAAGACCAGAACATGAAAAATATACTAAAATATCACCAGTACTCAGCTTTTACCTAGCTAAATGGCTGCATATTCTAATTGTCAGGAGCAGAGACAGGGCACAACATGCTCAAAGGCCTAATTAATTTTTCTTCACTGAAGAAGAAAATTTGACCAAAACTGATATATGAAAGCAATATCTGAGTGTGAGTTCTTAGTAATGAGAAACTGACTCCACCCCCGACTCTTACAGTTTGTGCTCAAATCAGACAGCAAGCCATGAG
>JAOXYF010000025.1:2266938-2277824 GCA_028565775.1 Sternarchorhynchus goeldii
GGTGATTGGGAACGGGGCAGGCCACGGGTGGTGGGCGTGGCCTGCGAGCTGGGCGTGCGCTGGGACGTGACAATAATGAGGTCTATATGTAGTCATTGATTTTGTTTTACTGTTTGTTTTACAGTCTGTTTTACTGGTTTATTGGTAATTCAAAAATCTGAAAATCCACAGTTCGACTGTGGCAACTTCTACTGCAACTTCTCCTGCTAATAGTAGTAGTAACAAAAACTAACAAAAACAAATAAAACAGGTGTATACAAAGACCAGTGAACATGCATGCCATGGAGAACTCTTTTAAAAGATCTCTCCGGTGAGTGTGACAGTACTCTTTCAATGCGCCCTTACATGAGTGCTAACAGTGACCACTGGTGGAAAATCTTCAGCTAGCTAAGTGTGAGTGAGCAAATGTGAGTTTCAGTTCAGGTTTATGAGTTGCTCTGCATCCAAAAACCACTGCTAAACCTCACCTGAATAAATGAACAAATAACACACCAAGCAACATTGCTGACCAAGTTTTCTAAAGACCACCCAGATGTTCCAAAGCACTAATGGCATAAATGTTCTAAGGATAGAACAAAGTTGACCTTTGGTAAGTGTACCAAACAACACATTTGGAGATGCTGCTTACAAAACACTGCATATCACCAAATAGAAAAATCTCATTTCCACTCTGGTGGAGAGCATATAGTGATATGAGGCTGTTATATTTACAGCCTCAGGGTTTGGATTGCATGCAATCAATGAGGCACCAATGAATTTCGAGTTGTATGTCAAGGTGTCTGTCTGTAATCTAAAATTCAAAAGAGGTTGGGTCATGTATCATGACAATAATTACAAACACCGAGGTAAATCAACAACTGAGTGGCTCAAAAAAAAAAAATCTATATTTTTAAACCTGAGAGTTCTAACCTCAATGTTAACTTCAATGTTATAAACCTAGCAGTTCATACAAGGCATCCTGAAATTACTCATAAAATAAAAATGTATTTATTTTTATGTCTTAAATAAGTAATTAGACAAAAATAATTAGATAATAAATAGCAAGATTAGGCATTTAAAAAAGACATCCAGGTCCCAAAGGGTACACATTTTGCAATAAAAGAAACTTTTCACTAAAATACTTATCTTTCCTCAATGCTCATGTTATATACCGTTACTTCACTCTATGCTGTCGAATACATTTTACATCTGGCTAGTGCAGGACTCCCAAGAGAAAGACAGAAAAATTAATCCCCTACAATATTTATGTGATGAATAATGATTATGATTATCTTTCTCGTTATTGTACTGATGAGAATATAGTACTAACATTTCCACAGATGTGTACCAGTAGGGGATGAAGGTTCAGTCCATCAAATTCAGACTCCTGGACTGTGTTATTTGTTGTGTCTCATATTTACAAAAATGTACCCATTTTACATCTAAAAGTTACAGGTTAGTTAACTAAAATCTACACAGAAAAAACTAATGTTTAAAATATTTCTCAAAATTTTAATATTACCAGGAACATTTTAAGATGGTAAAAAATCATTAGGCCAAATTACTTTCATTCTCAGTCCATACAGACACAGAAAACAGTACGTTAGTGAAGTCCCTTTCCTCTGTATCGTGGAAGTACCTTGTTGTGCAATTGTTCTCGTGCATGACTGGTGTATGTAAGGCATAGCCTATCATACAGTGTGCTTATTGTAAAAGAGTATTGTGGAACAAGGTGGGCTATTTCACATAGCTGAAGATGGTTAATTTAGGTGAACTTGTCACTTCTTGAGAAGTCAGTTGTTGCGTGAGATGCATAAATTAGTTGTTGTATGAGATATACATTACATCATGGATGGAACATCCTAGCCAAATTAAATAATGTACTTTCTCGTTACGTAAGGCTAACTTAAACATTAACCTTGTAAAACATGAATCTGGAAAGGCCACGGTAACTTATTTTGTCAAGGTAGTGAGATTCATGCTCTCTGTTAAGGTCAAAATTGAAGTTATCTACCCTTTCCCGGTTAATAGCATTTTCAGCATAATTGACTATAAGGACTTGGTAGGAACTTTTTGCTCCCTCTCTGACTGACCTCCTTGGTCCTTAAACTCCATTTCAAATACTTTCTACCAGGCATTTCAATAGTGTAAAGGCCCTATTGCCTAGGGTTCCTGTGTGGCACGCTGTACAGTAATCATGGTGTGGATGATATCCTACAGGTAGGCACAGATGAAACTGTAGAATAAAACTCTAATGTCAGCTCTGGCTACTCCGGATTTTATGGTGAATTTATGTAATGGTGTATTTATGTAAAACGTAAAGTGAGGAGACAATAGAGTTTCATTATCGATCAGTCTTACCTTAGCATAGTACTTCAGGAAAACAAGTTTTGGTTCTCATTTCTGACCATCAATAAAGTTTGCAGAAGCTCACTGCAATGATGCTCTGTGCTGACTGATTCCTCTCTAGGCTCGTATATGCCTGTCTGCACTAAAAGGAATGGCAAATTAAACTACTGCATGCAGCACAGTGAGGAGAGTTGATGAGAGCGTTAAATCACTGATCCTTTTGAGCCATCATAAATTCTGTATATCCACACTGACAAAGTGCTTGGGAGTGTATCACAGGAAACTATAAGTCATAATTGTCAAAGGGGAAAATGGTGATATATGGTGCAGTATGGAGGGTGTTGGTGAGAAGGTGTTTTGGTTTGTTTTTGTACAGGCCCTCTTAGTCAGACAAAGCAAAAAGCCTCCCTAATGCTATCCGCCGGCCTAATGTGTTTTTAATGCTACTGGTGACTTATGTTCCTGTCAGCCTGCTCGGCCGCAGAGGGATTCCAAGATGCTAGTGGGCGTCGGGTAGAGGCTGAGAAAGGTGGCAGAGACGAATCGAGTCGTGGGGACAGAAGCGCACTTGATCAAACGCGCATTGATGAGGAAAATCACTGAGAGGGCAAAACCTATAGAGTCGAGACAAGACAACCGATTCATCTGAGTGATCTTCTAAACGAGCACCCCTGTACAGATGCACACACGCCGATGACACAACATCGCTGATTGACCCAAACATATGGCTTATTTCATCAGTCATTCACAACACAAGCACTTACTAAATGCCATCCGGTGGCAGGTGTTATTCATCGTCTTGTAGAATTCATAGACTTTCACAGGAGAACTTTTGCCACATATATCCACAGAAACCCAAAGTGGCAATATGTTGTTTATATATATGTTCCAGCATTGTTGTTGAAGATTTTAGAGACTAATCCAAAAATCCATCAAATTCCTGCAGATATTCTTCAGATATTTTCCTTCCTATTTAGCCAAACATAATATGTACATGCCATATGTGCATAATCATTATGGGCAAAAATATTGAATTTACTGAGAATGGACAACTAATTAATTAGTTAAAAACATTTTACAGCAACACTTAGAAACTGTCTTCATCTGTAGATATTTTTAGGTTAGAGGGAAACATGTAGATGTGTAGACACAGTGCCCACTCAGTTGCACAAATTGCTTGATTAGATATCCGTAGGTAGAGGGGGTGGGGCTACATTTTTGAATTAGGAACCATGTAAAAGTACCTAGGCTGTAATGAGTTCGCATTTTTCCAGGAGGTGTACATCTTTCTGTGAAAGGCTAAGTGCATTTCCTTTGATAATCAGTGCATCTCTGACCAGATAATACCACTAATCAGTGTAATAAGAGGAGGCTAAAGGCAAGCTGCAAATGCATCTACATTACCAGTGAAGGCCACATGACCTCATGCACCATGCAGTCTTCGAGTTCTCCAGGGAGTACAAGACTGCTAAAATCTCTGCCCGTCCTAATGACAGGCATGACTAACCAACCCGTCTGCATGTTGTGGATCGGCTGAAGGCACAGTCCTGGAAATCAGAGAGGTGCCGCTGCTGCCCGCCGTGTTCGGGCATGCGGCAGTAGAAGAAGCTTCACGGGCGGGTGTGAGTGGGCCCTGGGCCTGTGACAGACCATAAATTTGCACTTCACCCACAGATACCTTCACACAAAGGGCCTGCCAAGTAGAGGCTGTTGACTGACTCTGGCTACTGCTGGATCTTTGAATTTTCTGAAGGCTTTGAATTTTTGAAGCCATGTCTTTTAAAACCAAATCATGCATAACGCCTAGAGAACCCAACAGAAAAACAACCTCAGAAAAAGCCTAAATATAAAAGGTGTCGTCTGGATAAATGTATAGGTTTATTTGAATGACCAAAATGAATCTTTACATAATGGCATCTTTGAAAAGTAATGTGATGCAAGCAATACTCTATTAGTCGAGATTGTAGTGTACTAAAATCATAAGAATAACACTGCAGCAAAAAACTGCAATAGCAATGTAACTATCAATTGTGGACTCATTTACTTAAATGGGATAAACAAATTGATGCTGGTCTCCATGCTTCCAGAGCTGGGCGATGGCTCTTGGTATGCTCCTGAGCCAGGATGAGTAGTCGCCTCATTACAGTCGGTAATTAAGCTCCGTTTGTGGCTGCTATCAAAGGTATCAAGCTGCTACTCAACACCCTGCCACCACCGTGGCATTCTGGGTCCCAGGCCCTGCAACTGCCGCGCTCATCTCCGTGCTTATGCCGCATATGCTCCCTAAACCATCTGGAATGGATGAGCCGGTGAGCCATGCCGAGGAGTCAGTCACCGTAATTCATTCTGAAATTAAATTCCTGAGCTTCCTTCCTCCCACCCTTTCTCTGCTTTTGGAGAAGACCAAAATGCACTGAAGCAAGTAATTGGATTACCCCCCACACACCTTCTCCCCAGCACAATATTATATTTGCTTAATAGTCACATGTCCAGACAGTGTATCATTGAGCAGGACATTGAGGCAGTAATGGGTTGTTCTCAGCTGTGGACATTTAGTGGGGATGATGGTGGGAGTGCATGCAGTGAAAAGGCAAGCAGTGCGGATGACGTTGCTCCAAGCATTTGATCGCTCTGCTAAAATAGGACCTTTTTTGGTGTCTTTCTTTCAAATCAGACAACAGATCATGTTTTTCCGTTGTCGCCAACTATATTTTTGCAATAGTCGTCATTTGCTACCTTCTGAATACCTCCAGCAAGCTGCTCATTATGGGCTGCTATTACCGCCTCTGAATAAACAAACCACAGGACAAACCAAGGGAATTGGCTCACTCTTTTTAAATGGCTGTGCTTAATAATAAATATACAACACTCCTTTGTGAGTTTAATTGTCTAGAGCATCTTGTTATATTTTCCAAAGCCCAAGATTACAGTATAGTGATGTTACATAGCAAAACTCAGATTCATAAATCTAAAGAGAACTTGCGTGTACTATTACAGCTGTAACATTTAAATTTTACATAGTTTGCATCAACTAATGAAGTCAAGCTCAAATTTTCCCTGTGTTAAGAAAATATTAGCCAAAATTCATGTCTGTGTGCCCAATATAGCCGAACCAACAAAATGGAACAGATTAAAACCCATGATGACCAATGTGTTTCAGAAACCACTGATGGAACATTATGTGGGATTTATGTAACCCTAAAAGCCCATTGCCAATGAGTCACAGGTAAGCTCATCACATTCTGAAGCACCCTTCCCATCATGTTATATTTGGAACTGGGCACTCGATAACTCACACTGAGAACACTCAACAAGTACACATTGCTATTATAACACACATACACACATGGTATTGTCATCACGCACACACACACACACACACACACACACACACGTATTTAACTAATCGACATAATTGAATGAGAAGGAACAGCACAGCAATCATTGCAAGGTAAGTCCCTTTAAGAATAAGGTAATATTGTGTTTCTGATTTGAAACTAATTGATTTCTTAGCAGAAATTCCTTGTTCACAAATCTTTCACATTATGTCACCAGAAGTTGCTTGAGCAGAGATCTGTTTCTGTTTGTCAGTGTCAGTTTCCTAATGCTGGGTTGGCTCTGCTATTCCTTCAGTGCTTAAATCAAACCTATATCTATGTGCACAAGATCTAGTTATTGCCTGGTCAAATCCTAGTTATTGCCTGGTCTTCTGAAATGTATTACGACTTTAATTCTTTACTACATTTGTCATAGTTATCAAAAGAAAAAAATAATCCATAGGGATTCCACATGAGGATTGGACCGTGACATGCTGAAAATTCAAGTGTAATTAATTCAAAGGTTCCGTTTGACCATAAATAACATGCTTTAATATTCATAATATTACATTCACCAGCCACTTTATTAGGTACGCTGGTTCAATACAAATATCTAATAGCCAATCACATGGCAGCAATTCAAGTGACTTTAGGCATGTATGTAGACATGGTCAACATGATCTGCTGATCATGCCACAGCCTATCTGGGTATTGTTGTTGTCCATGTCCATCCCTTTATAACCACTGTACCCATCTTCTTATAGTTACTTCCAGCAGGATAACTCACCATTTCTCAAAGATCAAATCATCACAAACTGTTTTCTTGAACATGACAATAAGTTCACTATACTCAAATAGCCTCTACAGTCATGAGATCTCAGTCCACTAGGGAATCTTTGGGATGCAGTGGAATGGAAAATTTGCATCATATATACGTACAGCTGACAAATCTGCTGCAACTGCCGCATAAGTCAATATGGACCAAAATCTCTGAGGAATGTTTCCACTACCTTAAGGCGGTTATGATTGCAAAAGGGGGTCCAACCTGACACTAGTATGTGTACCTAATAAAGTCATCAGTGACTGTATATATTTATTTGAAGAGCAGAAGAACCGCCCAATATTTCAGTAGCTTGGAAACAATCTTGCTTAGCTTACACTCTTGATTTCTCTAACCATTAACACTATTTTAACACATACGTTGCTTTTATTATGGCAATGTTAAGCATCCAAAAAAAAAGGAAAAAAAAATATCTGTAATGTCTATATTTGTCCATTTTTTCTCATATTTCTCTTTACCAATTTCTGTCACGACACCCACACGCAGAGATGCACCCACCAACAGCACGCAACCCAATTACACCTATGTTTATTGCACACAGGTGTTGCCCATCATATTAACTATCATCACCTCCCTTTATAAGCCCACAGGACGTGCCAAACACCGCAGCACATTCACCCGGTTAGGACTACAGAAGCATGTCTGCGATACGAACTTGAATTGAAGCGTCTTGAGCAGTTATTGCTTTGTTGTTCGTTTCTGATTGCGGCAGCCGTGTTACTCACTGTGTGCTTGTTACTTTATAGAGAATAAAGCTTCTTCCACTGCAGAACCGCCCTCCGCTCCCTTCCTGCCACCGTCACACTGTCTTTAGTGATTGGCAGCTGACTTCATTTATTCTGTCCTAAGCTCTTCATGAAACTGACGTCACCCTTACATAAAAGATAAACCAATACATCACCTCCAACTTACGTTTCTTGTTTCCTTTGCAGATTTTGCTTCCTGTGTTATAAAAAAAACCCCAGTGACATAGTGTCATGCATCTGGTACCACCACACAAAAAGTCAGATATCTATGATGATCTATTGAAAAAAAACCCATCCTGTTATATTTGTTATATTCCTGTGAACTCATCTTTAGAATATTACACAAATGTGTAATTCCTAGCCCTCCTCCTTATGAATCTTAATGAGGTGAGACTTTGATGTAGCAAAACCTACAAAAGTGAATCGCTTAACACATTTGGGCTCCACACTTGAGCTTTTCTGTTGTGATAGTATAAATAATTCATTAGGTAATAAAATTTCTGTCTAAATTCATTTGTGTGTGCATGTGTGTGTAGCAGTGTGTAAAAATAAGTAAAATAAAAGTAATTACCATGTTAATGTCTGTTGACTAACTTTTTGTTTACTTTGAAGAAATTCTTTAAAGGGAAAAATGACCAGAATTTAGTTTGTCGTTCTCAAAAATTGGCTGACTGGGTGTAGTTCTTGGATGGAGCAGTGCTGCAGCTGAGCGTGAACCTTTGCAGAGGCATTTCTGAACTCCAGAGCCCTACTTTTCATAGCTGGTTTATTAATGACAGGTTTTAATTAACAAGATTGTGTTCACCAAGCCTAGTGATCTTGATGGCTGAAGATATCTTGTTAGTTTGGTGATCAAATCAACAAGTTGAAGTAGCAATTTTCCTTTTACAGAAAGCACATGGAAGACATATATATATATATGGAGTTCCTTCATCAGAATATATAGGAATGGAGGTCCTTCATCAGCTGTGCAAACAAAGTACAAAAGTTCTGCTTTTCTGCTGTTCCTCCTCCTACAAATTCAGAGTCACATCTTTGCTTACATAGCTGATGAAGGACCTAAGTATGGAGGGTTGAATATATGCACATATCTAACTACAGCACATTGCAGCTATGCAGTTACTAAGATATATATATATATATATATATATAATTATTCCATTACAATGTGAGAGGTTTAAAGGTTTATAAGAACACGGCGAAAAAGAAACGCATGCTATGATGCACATGAACCATCAGAACCACCTAATTATTGGGTCGTGGTGGTAAATAAGTAAAAATAAATAAATAAATGAATGAATAAATAAATAAATAAAAATAACAGTATTCACAGTACATTTCCCAGTCTAACTATGTAATCACAGATACCTACATGCAGTTCTACATCAAATCTGTTGAAGGATTTTAGTTCTAGGTCATTTTTAGTTTGGGTCATGCCACAAAGGCGATATCTTTGAATGACTGACATAACACAAGGAGACATTATATTATAAAGAGGGTTTTTTTTTACCCATTTGGTTGTTAAAGGTTCACCAAAATACCAGTTGTAAAATGCTGCCCATTGTATCTGATATAAACAAGTTAAATGTGTGCCCCCACGCTGGAAGTGTTCACAAAAACAGGATTTTTTTTTTCCCATCAGAAATACAAAATCCTTTGTCGCTGAAGCTGTCAATAATATAATGTAGATTATATTAGTAGATTATATTAGTAGATTATATTAGTAGAATGTAGATTACACTTGCTGTTGCAAAAGAAATAAAATCATACATTTACGGTTCACTTGAGTTTAGGATGTCTTCACATCTGTATGGTAATCATGGCGTTAATAAGATCTGCATCTTAGAGTGACAAAATCGGTGAGCAAGATCTGTTTTTTTGAGCACACGTTTTTGAACACAAATTGATGCAATGTTATCACTTTTACTGTGAAATGTGAAAAATGTGAAAAATGTTAAACAAGACACCCCCCCCCCAAAAAAACCCCCAAAAAACCAGAACATCATTCATGCTGAGAAGCAAATATAGTGCCAGATATGAAAATTACATAGCTTGGATTGAAGGGAAGATGCACTCTATGGTAAATCAAAAGCTTGACAGGATAAACTGATTGCACATTAAAACTTGAAACACTAAATCACTTCTTTAATTACTTGATTTGTGTATGAAAAATCATACAGTAGAATAAAATGCTGTAGCAAAAAGCTGCTCTCTTATGTGCATATGCATTAATCATGTCTCTGCTCAGAATCTATTCGTGCTCAGAATATTCTTTAGTGTTGTGGTCTCTCAGTGGTGGAACAAACTTCAATCTCTTGTTTAAGATCCTCAGTTTCCTGTTCTTTCAACCGGACATTAAATACTTTTTTTTTTTAGACTTGAACTTTGGCAATGAAATTGACATTTTAATATGCACATATGGCAAATTATTGTGCCATGTAAGTTGTTCTTTAATAGAAATTGAATTTACTGATTTAATTACTGTTCTTATCTACAGTAAATTTTATTTGATTAAGGATCCCTGCAGAATCCCTGTACTGCACGCCTAGAACTCAAATAAAATAATAACTATGAGATTAATGTGCAGAATGTCAGTTTTAATTTTAAAGTATTTAAATCTTTATTGAATTAACCTTACAGGAACTATGCCCTTTCTTATATCTGGTCTCCCAGATTTCAACAGCCCATAAGTGATTCGACAATTTACTGTTTCTTTGTTCTTTGGCCTGCTGTGTGCTGTTCCATTATTAGTCCTTGCACAAGACAGCTGACAAGAGGTCTAGACTTGATTCTACCTTTGGTATTTGAGGAAATGTTAAGAAGCGAGAATGCACTTGTGAACTTAGCAGTAGGAAATAACTTGGCATTGCACTGAAATAGTGGATGCCTTGAGAGCGCTTTGAGCCCTGAAGAGAACTGCGATTAATACTGGTTCACAGTACTGGTGATTTGACTGCAGTAGACCTCAAAAGTTTACAGAAAAATTGAAACTTAGATCCAACAAATGCCTCCACACTCAGTGGTCAAAAGTGTCATCATGCAGCAGTGGACTGACGCAAAACAACTCCAGACAAGTTTTTCAAAGCTAAAATGTGGATTCATTATGAGTGGTCAAGTCATGTCAAGTTCCCTGACCTGAACTATTTGACTTAGGGCTGTATAGTTTGCAGGACTTCAGACAGTCACAAACTGCAATCATATGCAGAATGTGGCAATTTTATTCAAAACTTGTATTCCCTTGAAATGAGGCAACTATTGGCTGTTATTCTGACAGCAATCACCGATTTAGATGTTAATGACCTGAAATAAGCCGCACATTTTTCATTTCAACCTCGGTCATTATTTTTGTTCAGATTCATTGTGATGGTGTTCAGAGCCAGCAAAAACCACAAAGACTGTATAACTGTCCAGTTATACACTGCAATGTTTCTTTCTTGCTTCATTCTCTTGAAAAGTGTGTTTGTGTGTGCTGGACAGTACCTGCTGTGTCTGTGTGTGCTGGACAGTACCTGCTGTGCCTGTGTGTGCTGGACAGTACCTGCTGTGTCTGTGTGTGCTGGACAGTACCTCCTGTGTCTGTGTGTGCTGGACAGTACCTGCTGTGTCTGTGTGTGCTGGACAGTACCTGCTGTGCCTGTGTGTGCTGGACAGTAC
>JAOXYF010000025.1:2296495-2313746 GCA_028565775.1 Sternarchorhynchus goeldii
TGGTGATTGGGAACGGGGCAGGCCACGGGTGGTGGGCGTGGCCTGCGAGCTGGGCGTGCGCTGGGACGTGACACTATCCTTTTCTGCTTAGAATTTTTTGTTAAGTGGGATCTTATGCTTGTTTGCAACACAAAAATAGAGTAGTGTAATATAAGAAAGACCCTGGTGCTGTATGTGCTAATTCAGTGTAACTGAAAATTAGCTTACATGGGGCAAGTATTTTTTCAGTACTTTCCAGTATTTTCAGTACATAATAAAAAGTGCTATAATGTGGTAAAGCACTACTTTGACAATACAACATAAGATTTCAATAGATGAGTCTAGATTAGCCTTTAAGAAGTCTCTATTAGAATATGTCCCTTGAACAAATGGAGACAAATGAGATTCTGTCTTACTAAGGTGTCAAGTTGGCCAACATACAGCCTCAAAACATCTTGGACTTCGAAAATGGTGTACCTGGGAAAACATTGCTCAGGAAGCCAAAGGTGAGTCCCAAATCCTGTGTGACTTGATGTCCTGTCCTCTGTGAGGCAAGAAAGTAGAGGATATGCAGCTAATGCTGAATGTTAATCAGTCACTTGGACTGCACCAATCATGACTACCAGTGATATAATGGTCAGTCACACAGCTTGTGTGCTAAACAATGGAATGTTTCTAACATTTGTTCCTATCCTTGGAAAACAAGTAGCATGAACAGTTGATAACCCTCTAAAGTTGATGGAGAAGCTCAGACAAATACTCCCTGTTGCCAAAAGATCAAACATTTGTTGGAAATGCTAATACATTTATAGAATTTAGTTTTTGTTCAGCGTGATTAGCGTAGTTGTCACTAGGACAGTATGAGTACTTCTAGGGAATGCAATCTATAACTTTGATGTCACTAGCATCTTTCCATGTCTGCTGTGTCAGGTGAACACAGTGCCACTTTCTCTCCAGGACCCTTTGCCATTAAGGTCGTTGTTATCGCTGACTTGTTAGCTAGCAATTCCAATCCATTTATTTCAGGTGCCACCTGAAAGTTTAAAAAAAAAAAACAACAACTACAACATCAAAAACTATTTTCTCCATGCTATTTCTTTTTCAAACGACTGAACATTATTTCCTGAAAACGAGTTTGAGTTTTCGTTGCAAATATTTTGAATGACGAGTCAGTGCGACTGCTTTCTTAATTGCACTTTTTTCCTAGTCACTGAAAGCTTGAGGAAGAAACGCCGTTTCAGCAATAATCAATTTCATTCTCAAGCTCCTCAGCCTTTATGCAGGCTGAAAATAATTTTTTCTCGGATTGCATTATACTGTCTTGTCAGTGATATGACTCCAGGCTCTCTTTCCAAACTCCCTAGGGCTTGGTGTGTCATTATGGTTAAGGCTGTTCTCACTTCACTGCCTAGCTCATTAAAGCAAATAGAGGGAGAAAACTGATTTATTCTTAACAGCGTCTAAATGCTGCTTGAGTTTTACAGTGTTCGGCAGAGGTGCAAAGCTGTGGTAAGATAATTAGCCACCTGTTGTTTTTGACACCATCTGGCTCTTGTCTGGTGTTTTTAATCATTAGACTGGATGGAGTTTGTGTTCCATATATACTAATAAAAGTGACCATGTATATATAAACTGACCACAAACAGTATTGGAAACTTGCCTTGTTCATACACTCACTGCCTGCTTTTTTAGATACACTTATGTTATGAATGTATATATATGTGTACAAACACGGAGTGTAGATAATATTTTTCAGTGCACAATTTACCCTCTCCTCTCTGTCCATGTCCATCATTAGTCAGTTTCTGGTCACAAGATGAGCATTCACTGTATTACACTCTTCCCTCCTTTCATTTTTGCAAAATCTTACACTGTTCAGATCAGCTGGTAAGAGCTACTAGCCTGAAATGAAACCCAGTGCCAAGCTACATGTTTTATATTCCAGAGTCATCCTTGGTCCAAACATCACATTCCTAATCTCATGGTAGGAGGACTTTCTGTCCAATTCTGTGGCAATTTCCTCAAGTATAACAAAAGCAAAATTAGTCTGACCTGAGGGAGGAGGTGAAAAACCCATGCGGCACACAGAGGCGTCTGTAGGATTGGATTACACACCTTCAGTGTTTAGCAGTAACAGGATTACTCGTGGTCATAAACAGGACACATGCACCAGTTTAAACATGTCCTGAACAGTGATTGGGTCAAACCTAACCCTCCAGTTCTAGTGCTGTGGTGTCATTTTGATAGACAACTATGTGAGTCACTGACCTTGTATGACGGTCAAAGAAGATGCCTTGGCTCTTCTACATTCTGCAGTAGGTCTAGTTTAAATGCCACGGGTGTATAATACCTTGTATATAACAAACTAACAAATCATTAATTTCTCTGGCTCATTTGACATATGGGTGTTTTTACTTCTTTAACAAAATGTAAATGTTGTTACAAGATGTAAATGTTGTTCAAGCAGTCAGCCAAAAATAATACCCAGACTCCGGACCCAGTTTCCTGTGGGCATGTGACCATTTTTGTATGTACTTTGTTGTTGCTGTGAAAAATAACTCGTGCAGAAGGGAGATCAACAGGCATCAAAGATAACTGGAATAAAAAAACAAAGCAAGTCTTTGAACATTCCAAGGATGTGGAGGAAAGCAAGTCCTTCTGGTAATACCAGTGTACAAAGCATGATGCAAAGGAATGCTTCCAGGATACGTGTCCAGCGTTTTAGAGTGCTGTGAAGCACTGTCAGACTAGCTGTTATTGTCTTGGAAAGGCAACAAAAAATGCTCCTTTTTCTTTTTCTTTGTATTGAATGACTTACCAAACAATTTGCTCATTTTCACTACATGTACAAAATTTTTGCCAGGTGCCACATCTGATAAATTTTATAAATATAATGGTTACCTATTGTGAAAGTGGCTCACAAATCTATGCTTACACTCACACACACACACATAACACACACACACACACACACACAGAGCAGTTTTCAGATAACTTGGCAGAGTAGATCCATGTTTGAGTGCCAGGGAAACACAAGTCACACTGGTGAAGCCCTAAATGCCAAATGTGTCTTATCTGACAGTGAAGCAATAACATATCGATCAGCAGTGGTGATAAAGCAGTCTGGGCTCGATTGAAATATATCCCAAAGCTGCACAAAGCTGTGAAGTGAAAACTGAGATGCTGAGGGTATATTCAAATACAAAAAGCCTTTGAAACTTACACAGCAGCTGTAAACATGAGATTAACCCTTACATTCTGCAGGAATATGAAGACGTATTTAAGAACAAGAGACTCACCATCTACTGGTTGTGATATTGTATAGTAATACTTGAGGGCTAACTGAAGGCATTTCTTTCGTTTATATTTTGTCTTAAGTATTGACATAAAGCTACAATATTTAACTCAAATCGTTTTTTGCAGTTGGCAATGACCTCAGTCTAACATTCCATATCTGATAGGCTTAATTATACCTGTTATTTAAAAAATATAATAAATATCTTAGTGCCATTAAATGTAAATTGTTTGTTTTATCACCTGTTCAAGTATCTCATCTATACATTTCAAATAGGTGTGTTAACACACAGCTCTGCAACTTCTTATTTAAAAATGGAATTAGTAAGTCGTTTCAAAGGGAATTTAAAAAAGTGAAGTTTCCTTGCATATTTTGCCTGCCTCCAGGCTTGGGAGGAAAGGAAAATCAGGGCAGCGTTTTGCTCGACGTCAGCTGTTCCCCTTTTGCTGCCTAGACCGCCGCAGCCATGCTGTGGTGAGAGCGTTCGCATTTGCCCCACGCCGAGGCCACAAATTTACCATGGAAGGTTTCAGAAAGCCAATCCTGTCAGAGAATAATACACAGGCAGCGTGGGCACAGCGGGAGTGAGGCATGATCTACCTGAACGCATGGGGGGGCGGGGGGAGAAAAGACTTCACCACCACCAACTTTATCAATCAATCACAATCAAGTAATTGCGGGCTGGCACATTCAAATCATAGCACGGCTGGAGGCTAATGAAAATTGCACCTTGCCGTGACATAACATCTGATCTTGTTAAATATCAGTGCGGAGCGAGAGGAAGGAGAGTTAATCCCAACTGTCTCTCAAGGAGAGATCAGGCGCCTCTGAAATAATGACTCCTGGGTTTAATCGGACATGTGTGAAGATTGGCCCTTTCATTTCAGTGTGGCAGTTCCGAGTTGCTGGGCAAACTGGGAAACCAAGCTGAAATTCGACCACATGCAGCAGCTGTTTCTGTGTCTGCTTCACACTGAATTGCTGGCCTTTTGGGTAAACTGGGTCTTAGCCACGGCTACTGGGGCACACCTGTGCTTGAAAATTTAGAAAGGGAGAAGGGAATACTCAAGAATTCTTTTAATGAAAGCTGGGGTAAAACAAATTATATGAACACCTTCCTCTCCCTAATTACCTTAATCATTAATAACGTTTAAAACAAGCTGTTTGTAGCAGTAATACAATTTTGTTTATTGTGATTGTACAGGCAGTGTGCACGGAGAGACAGATTCTGAAGGGGTGATTTAACATCCCCCAGTCATAGTGTAGTATTGTGTGGTTCAATGGTTCAGAAACTTTTTGATTTCATTTCTATTGCTATTACTTCTTTCAATCCACTACAATCCCAAACCCATTTTACTGTATAACTATCAAACTACTGTTGACTAAAATCAGGTATAAACTAAATTCAGATGCATATGAATCTGTTAATCTTACAGACAACAAAATGAATTGAGAATTGTTGGGCTAAGTGTATTCCCCAGGTTGTGTTATTGTAATCGGACTAATGTGTGAATGTATTTCAGCTATTTAGAAATACTAATTACAGACAATGCATTTTGTGGTTAGGATATTCTGTTGATGACAGTCATTAAGTGTAGCTGTAAATCTGTCATTATGTTTCTCATTATGAAAAGACTGTGGCTTAAATCCAAATCACCACTGAAATGTGATTGTTCCAGTTCAGGCCAGGCTAAGTGGAAGGCTCCCTCAGAGGATCAAAGATAGTGTAGCGTTTAAATTGTTGTATACAGATTTTGTTCTGTTCATTGTTTTCTAACTTTTGTCTCTGGCTTCATAAGGGTTGCCTGAAACAATGGCATTCACTGGTATTTGGCATTGGGCCATTTTCACATTCACCTGCCTCTCATGTTTTGGTTACTGACCTTTGCTTAGATATCAGCTATAGCTTCGGATAGATCCCTTGTAATAAAATCAGCTTGCTCACTTCACTCTGTGAGCATCTGAGCTTAGGCTACAGTGGTGCTCAAAATCATCTGAAAGCAGTAAATTATTAACAAGTGCATTTTAAAACTAAAACTTTTAATGCCACTTTTTTCCCATTAAAGGAAAAAAAGCAAGACAAACAAAGTTTTTTTTCATGCTAAACTATGATCTGGAATAAGATATCAGGAGCAACTGAATGTCTTTTTCTGTGTTTGTTCTGAGAGCCTGTATGGGTTGTTTGTTGCCAGTCAGATATGAGACAGCTGTCTAACGGTAAAGATTAGTGTAGTTTCAAGTTTCAGTCACAGGCTCAGGTAGCACATTGTTCCCTAGAGACATTCTCCTGCCAGGTCTCGTTCCCTTTCATTTTCTTCAGCTGTTCAGAACTCCTTCTCATGTCTGTTTCCTGCTGCCTTCTTGCTTGGTTGAAATCTCGAAGGCATCTTTAAAACATATTTTCTTATAGTGTAAGATTAAGAGGTTCCAAAACTGTAAGTGACAAATGAAAATGGAGTATAGTCGCTATAGGCCTTTTCCTCATTACTTCTACAGTGGTTTCTGAAGTTTTGCCTGCCTAAAAAGAGCATTCACCTCTGTATATCTCTGTTTACTTTAGGAAGGGATAGAAAGTAGAAGAAAATGTTAGATTTTTATCTGAAACTCCTGTTCCTTAAATTCCCCTGCCGTGTTATTATCTGTGTAGGCGGTAGTGGCCTAGAAATCAAGGTTGTAGAGTACCACATAATTTTTCTAATAATAATCATAATAATATTACATTATAGCTCAAGTAACACATCACTCTATGAATCATTTCTACATGACAGGCCCGAAGCACATTTTGTTCAACGTTGTGTGTGATAATTCAGCGTCAGCTGAGGATGTGAGTGAAAAGCACAGCTCTGCACGCTCACGACAAGCCCCGCATCCGTGCTCACCTACGGCTGCTCACTGCAAAGCAACGCAAACACAGGCCTGCAGCAGCGGACGTCACCAAGGTTGCCGCTGGCCAAAACAAGCTTCAAATAACCTTCAGATTCTTCTCATCTTTCATTTAGCACTATCGAATAGAAAATTGTCACTTTTAAAGTTGGTACTTGTGAAAGCAAAACTTAAAATACTCAGGCTGGTGGCTTTAATAATTCTGAGGGAAAATCTCACATGAGTAGGCGGTTTCTAAAGATATGACACGAACATATGACATGATATGGTGAAGATCTGATGTGCAACCACAATGCACTGCGACTACATTCTTTAGCAATTGAAATTCATCCACATCTGCAGTTTCTAGTGGGGACAACTAAAAAAAGCACACCAGAGTTTGGAGGGTTCTGCCCAACTCCATTTTAGCAGGGAAGGCTTCATGGATGCAACTTTTGGGGTGAAACAGACAAAAGGGTGGATTTGAAAATTACCACGGTGACACAAAGTATTCAGTATATGTTTATGCAGTTTGGGATTACTCCTGAATAAAAGTAAGGATGTCACCACAACACTGCTGCATTCAGTGTTATGAGCAGACCCATTTCACAATAGACTGCCCTTGACTATAACCAACATCATCTTTAAAAACCAGGGAAAAAAATTAGAAATGAGACAGTTTGAATTGTTGATAAACACCATTTTGGGTTGTGCTAACTATTCTGAGTTAAAATAATTTGTCCTGTGCCGCTATTGTAGGATGTTCTCTGCTGAGTACATTGGATGCAGAGTAACAAAAATAGGTCTGTTCACTCCGCACAGTGTCTCCACAATCAGGGTGTTTACAGATGAGGTAAAAGAGTGAGCGGTGAGAACAAATGTCACCTAAGGATGTTCTGTAGTCAGGCCTGCTAATTAGTTAAATGGCTTGGCTGTCTTCTGTTTGAAACAGGCTAACAAGCATTATATAAAATGGAAGGCTACACAAATGAGCGTATATCCGTTAGTCAGTGGAGGCTTCGCTTTGCATTTACATCTGCGATTAAAAAAAAAGTGTCGAGAGCCTAGAACTGACAGCAGCAATTTCTCCTCTTTTTTTCTTTAACTGCATAGAGGATGAAGTCATTATCTCCACACAGGAATTAGATAAGGTCTGCAAAGCCTTACCCTCAGGGCTTTGAGGACAGCTGGAGATAGTGCACGACTTAGGCAGCAGAAGAAGAACCAAAGCCAACCACTGCAGAGGGAAGTAACGGGTGAATGCGAATGGTGATTGGGGGGGGGCAGTTGGGGAGGAGGGTTGCTTGGGGGTTTAGGGGTGGGTCAGCAGGCCGCTGTCTGCATCCAGAGGAGGCCGCACAATTTGCAATTCTCTAGGAACCTTGCTAGATTGAACTTCATCTCTGACTGCAAACGTCAAATTAGGGAGATATCCCCTCTTCTCCCTGGCATCTTTTTCATGGCCGAGGGGAGCGCGCTGCCCTTCCACCCTTACTCCTTGTTTGCTGCTTGCTGTCAAGAACTGCCTTTTTGGTCCTTTGTTCTTTCTGGTTCAAAAAGCCTGGCCCCTGGAGGCGCTTCGGCTGGCAGTGCTGCGAGCAATAACTCCTCGAACTTTTTCGATAAACCATCTTGGGCATCCTGAGAGACATGCCCACATGCCTTCTTCCACAAAAATCACAGCCGTTGTACACAGAGTAAATAAGCAGGACTGTAAAAGATTGGATTCAGCAAGATGTGTATAGGGTAGAGGCAAAACCACAGCTGTATCGTGAAAAACAGATGCCGTGTCAAAAGGATTTTTTTTTTTCCTGCAGAAACACAGATGAGTGGAAGAGACTGTTGGTTTGGTCTACCTGTCAATATAGGGCAACAATAGATCAGCCAGCCCACACAGATCAAATGAAAATAGTACACTAGAAAATAGTATACTAGAAAGTAGTACACAGCCGACAGCAATAATTTTATGTTCCAAAATAGTAGGAATAAAGCGCTTCTTATGAAGACAAGGATGTGAAAGTTGTGAGGTTAATACCCAGCTCTCTTAATCTTACACCTCACATGGCAGAGAAGCTTCACGCAAACCCTCTTCTGGAGCGGAACCATTCATGTCTGACAAAACGAAAACCTCCTCAGCCGTGATAAACAGAGCCACTGGAGGTGCTACTGTGCACACAGCTGTGTCCAAACCTATTACCACAGAGGAGCAAAAACCTTCTCACAAGAAGGCTCTTCCTGATGGTGTTTTCCCATGGCTGATTGAGGCAAGCTGTCCACATATACCGGCTTTGGTCATGGCCGTCAAGCCGATTGTTGGTACACCAACACGTATAATTTCCAAGGCTAAGCAATGCAAGACATGGTCGTTTATACACCACATTTCATACACAAATCAATTCATTTATATAGATAATTTAAAGGTAATTTCAAGTATAGAAGACAAATAAAGATAAAGCTAAGGAGAAAAGATGTCAGTGAAGTGGTATGTCAGGGAACTAAAGCGCTGGGACGCAAGCTGGATTGAATCAGTAGGTTTTCAGTCTAATGCATCGGCACTTCGGAGGTCCTGTGGCAGCTGGTTCCAACGAAGAGCAATAAAGGAGCTAAATGATGCTTCTCCTGCTGCTAGTGTTTCCAGCAAGCAAAACATTTTTAAAAATCTTTTGCACAAATTCATGTCACTGTGCCCTAATTATGTTTTTGTTATGTTATCGCATGTCACAAGCTGGGCTGGGTATAAAATGTTGCAAAACCGCAAAGGCCAGACATAAGGTCAGCTGATATTGCTTTTGAAGCAATCCAGGACCTACGCGCTTCCTGTAAGCACTAAAATCATCATTAAAATGGCCGAGAGAGCATCATTTCAACACTCTCTCTAAAAGAGCAACCTCTGTACATTCTCCCCACTACAACATTTTGTATCGATTCTGCTTCCTTACATTAAACAAATACAGTATTAAACAAGCAAATAGCAAATAAATAAATAAATATGAAAAGCAGTCAGTGTAACAAACACTTATTTGTAATTTTCCTGTACACTGGACAAATGTGCAATTTTAAGAAATTCTTTCTCCTTCCCTGCAGGTGCCTGTGTGGTTGAGTGATAACTATTTTTTTGACAGTGTTTTGTGACCAGTGTTCCCAGCTTGCTCTCCTTGGGGGAATTTGAATACGCCCATTGCAGCACGCAGAAGGCAGATAGGGGATTTCTTTTGGCCTGTAGCAAAAGGGCATTCATTTTTGTAACACAAACCAGTAATCAAACTCTTATCAAAGGGACTCCAGGGTCTGCGGTCCCCCGTACTAGTCAGTGATGGTGAATATGAGATGAGTTTTGCATCATTTGTCTTATTGCTTCCTAAGGCATGAAATGCAAGCACGAAACTGAGAGTACTGTCCCATTTATGTCCCCGTTAGCAGAGCAGACAGGAGATATTGTACGGCTGCTGGAAGCTGACGAAGAGGAAGCAACTGTCTCTACAGTCTTTAATAATTATGAATAAGACCATGAAAATCCTGGCATTTTATGAGTTCTAACACCTGTGGTATGATCATGCCAGTGGTCAAGTGTCTCACTACTGTAGCTACGATACGGAAAGTTCCGGTATTTTCACGTAACACCAAAGAAAGCTGAAATGCGACTTGTAGGTTCCAGCTTCTAGTGGACTGTAATGACCCTCTACAAGTATAAACCGTGTCTGTACTGTGATGGCACAGAAAACGTAAACAGGTATAATTTAGGCACCATTTAAAGAACACGGGGACAAACATTTTGATTGGAGGTCACCATCAGTACAAACATTTGCATGCCTTCACAAAACGTGATAATGTGCACAAAGGACCTGCTATTATTTACAGAGTATATAGTTATTATTTTGCTAATTGTGTTTGTGTATAATATGTACCTTGGTGGATCTGTGGTAAATTTAATACAACAATTTGTTCCCAGTGGTTTGCACAGCTGTCATAACAAGTGTACATACAGCATTTCCCCAAACGCTGTTCTTTTCAACCATTGTTCTCTTGCATCAGCCCCAGCCAGCATCGCCATTAGTGGTAATTGTGTTTCTTTCTGTGATGGGCATAGGAGAGTATCCTGCACTAAATTGCTAAAATTATGTTCTCCTTTATGATTCACAATCAGCCTATAAACATGCTAATGACTTTGGGAATGAAACTGATCCATATTCCAGGATTAATCTGTAATCATTAGGTTTGAGTATGTCTTTTGCCTGACAACACAGCAGGTTATCATTAAAGAGGATGGAATCTAGGCATTTTATGTGTGTGTGTGTGTGTGTGTGTGTGTGTGTGTGTGTGTGTGTGTGTGTGTATATATACACACGTGTGTGTATGTGTGTGTGCAATCTGTATTCCATAGGACTTGGCAACAAAGTAGGGTGGGGTGGGGGGAGTAGGGTTGGAGGGTGGTAATCTTGGAACCGTAGAACCCAAATACCCTATTTTTAATCCACAAGCAAGTGCAAAGTTCAGCCTTTGTAAACTCACATCTGCTCTAAGCCGAACTAAATCCAGCCTTCAAAGCTGGTTCACACAGCTGTCAATAAGATCTCAAAAAAAAGACAACTCTTGTTGTATGGACAGTCTGCCCTGAAGGAATGTGTGTGAAGGAGGAAAAACAGTACACATATAGTATGTATTACAGTAATTAAATGGCGAAATCCTTCTTATTGTTTGTTTGTTTAATTTGTTTGTTTTATTTAAATGAGTGGGAGGGGCCAGATAAAGGGGTTTTGCCAATCAAAAACTGTGATGATCAGTGTTGCTGTGATGCAGTGGTTCTAGTTGATTTGTTATGTCCTCTCAGTGCTTTTAAAAATAAAATTGCTGTTGAGACAAAATGAGAGAGAGCCCGTCGCTGTCTGTGTATAAGTAGTGCTGTCCCATGTTCTGCCATGTAATGCATGGAGAGAGGGACTTTAACAGAGATCACAAGTTCTGGGTGTTTATCAGTAACATGGAGAAGGTTATGAGGCAGAACGGGTGGAGGAGATTGCTCCTCCAATATAGCGTCCCATGTTTGTCTCTTCTCGGTGAGCCAGGAAGTGAGAAGCTGGATCACACCCAGGCCTAGTGTCCTTGTCTTAATTATGAGACAGAGCTAAAAAAAAAAAAAACAGGTTAAACACACGCACACACACACACACACACACACACACACACACACATAGTCTCTCTCTCTCTAATTTCCCTTTCTCTCTCTTTCTTACATACACACAAAAACACATACATTTATACTTTGGAGATGCAGATGTTCGTTATTAAGCTCTTGTACATTTTTATCTAAACAAAATGCATTTACTTGTGTCAAAAGAAGAAAAAAGACTACTTGCATCAATACACTGCTCTCGTTCTTATAATGCATATCCCTTTGCATTAGGTCCGGTCTATAGTGATTAGCTGTTTGTTTTAGATGTGCTGTTCACACCTACTTCATTTGTAATACTACAAAAAAAAGTAGATGTGTTGATATATTCTGAGATACCCAAGCCTTTGATCTTCAAAGCACTTTGATGTGTGTTCCTTAAACTATAATGAATGCATTCACTATCATGCCTGGAAAAGATGTATTGCCATACATTTGCTATATAAACATCATATTGGAGGTATTGTTTAGCATGATATTAAGCTCCTGTTTGTGAAAATCCATAGCTACTGTAGAAACATTCCACAAGTCGTGTTTCAGAGGTCAAAAAAGTGTGATACTTTATTCAATGGTATAGCACAAAATAGAAGCTGTGTGACCTACATTGTCTTTCACTCTACCCTTTGCTTCAGGCTTCGCTAATGCTGTAAAGAAACATAATCCTGGTCTTCTTAAGGGGCCACAGATAGAGTTCTTATGATTCATAATTTGAAACTCATTCTTGGGGATGAAGTCATCATTCATGACCTGTGATCTACAATAGTGTCCAAATGTCAGACTCCATTACCATGAGTTGAGGTTCACGTATCCCAATCACATATCCAAATCTAATAGAGAATTCTACTTTTACTTTTCAAAGATACATTATTTAAAAATGAAAAATACTTAAAAATTCAAATATCAAATTTCCTGTTTTCCCCGAAATACTGAAATGCTTTGATGACACCATATTCTTCATTCAAACAATGTAGTAACTCACATTCTCTAACTGTTGTTAGGTCTTAATGATTAATACCTGGTATTATATGTTAATTAATATATTATATTAGTATGGCCTTCTTAGCATTGCTTTGGGTAGTGTTTAACTTTGAAAAATGACTTCAATTTAAAATAATTTTCCAGCTGTTTGAAACAATGTTGTAGAAGATTAGTAAAAATGGTTGAGGCTAGATTGATCTCCAAAATCATCCTTGTGTCAGAATTCAGTTCTTGGCTTTGAACCCTGTCCTACCCTGGTCTGCAACATCAAAAAAAAACTTCAACGCAGCACACTGTGTAAGGTGTCTAACGCTGCACTTCTCCGCTCTACTCATCTGAGCCTCCCTGGAAAGAAGAGTGTCCACACTCCTGTTTGATAATGTTGATAAGCGCTTTGGGAGGTTCTGTATTGGCAGGTCAGTTCTGCAAGAACAACCTTCAGATTTTGTGCTGGGCAGACTCAAATGGATTTGTTAGAAATCATTGTTTACTCATTAACAGATGGATTTGTGGAGCTTGGTACATAAAAACTGTAGATGAGATCAGCTTTTCTTTTCTTTTCTTTTTGCTGGTCATCTGTACATTATACACATTGCCCCTATTATATCCCTGGTGAGACCTTCATTATAAGCTCTGCATTAACCACTTTTGCAGCCTCCATAGGAGAAGGATAACAAAGGTTTTGAAGCCACTGCCTACATTTATGTCCTCAGAAACCTCATGTCTGACCTTTTGAACACTTTGTGTTTAAAGCGAGTTATGGAATATATCAATCTTGGGAGAAAGACCATGCGTGAAACTCCAACCTTATTTCTGGCTACTTAGACTTCCAAATTTCCCAGTTTTTCTTAAAGTGTCATGTTCTATTCTATAGAAGGTGTGGTCTGCACTATGTGGTCGAGAAAATGAGTTAAATGAATCAAATTATTTTGCATTCATGCTTCATGGAATAAACGATCAAAAATGTTAAGCAGTACAGAAGATGCAAACTTCCTGTTTGTAATCCCAGTACTTTACCACAGTGATTTTTTTTAGTAAAAAGAGGTAACCACAAAAAAAAAAACACACATATTAAGAGTACTTAAAATGAGAGTTTAAATCTTTGTTAATATCTCAGGGAAATGATCAGCAACATTATCCATTTTTCCATTTTTGGATAGAGGTCTGAACACATCTATGCTTCCTTTAGCACAGATTTCATTCAGTCTGCATCACATGGACCAAATTCCCCTTGAATTTACTTGTGTTTTGTGGCTCACTCAAATTACTCTTAGGTTACACCATTCTAAAATGTTTGAGCAGCCACTGTTTGAACCAAACGTCATAAGCTCTAAATTACAGTCAGGCTCAGCTGTTCTGTGCCACAACCTTGGAAATAAAGACATGCTTTGGTTGGTTTCACAAAAGCAGCCCCCTATTTTGCTTGGATCACCAGTAACCAACGCTGTCTTTTCAGTCAAATTGAATCATTGTATGATTGTCATTGTCTTTATTGATGGAAAAAAACAGAGGGGGGAAAGAGTAAATAGGTTATAGGTGTGCAAAATAATGATTACCCATGCATGGAGCTTTTTTAACCGAGCTTCATATGCTGTGTCTTTGGTTACAGTATGACTCTTTCATTTCATATAGGATAATCCTTTACAAAGTGTGAAACGGACGCATTTTACACATTTCAAACTAAAGAAACTCAAAAGAAACATTTGTTGCCTTTTAATGAAATGCGTTGTTGTTGTAACTTATGTTTATATTTGTAACTCTGCCAGGCTTTCTTGCGCTGCGGTCAAGTACAGCCCATGCTCCTGTTTGTCTTTAGATTATGCCACTGATGTTGATTTGCACTGAGCTCACTCTAATCATAGCAACTCATTTGAGGCGAAGCCTGGCAGCATTAAATGATGTAGGCTGGCCGAGGGGATCAGAGAAATCCCCGTGTTCAATAAACCAAAGCGCCTTTCCCTGAAACGCAATCATTCTTGACGGGCACACGAGTCCTGATCCTAATCCGGACTGTTTGCCCTGCCCGCCCTGAAATAGCCCAGCTGCCAGTGCAATCCACTATGAAAATCATGACTTTATGTCACCTCATTTGGATTGAGGTCATCGAGGTACAGCATTTATTTATTTATTAAGTGAAGTCACCAGTGCTGTGGGTTGGTGGGCATTTTCACTCCACCTGTGAACTGTGTATTTACATCATCTGTCAGCAAATCGCCAAAATCTGCATGTCAGCTGTAGTTGTATAATTTGCACTGCAGCACACATGTTAATGTTAGTGATCTGCATCCATAAAGATGGTAGCTTCAGGCTGCAATCTGAATTAAAATCCTGAATATGTAGAGTGCATGTCTTTTGAGTTTATATTTAGAAATGAATAACTTCAAACATTAGCAATGGTGTCCAGGTACTAACAGGATGGGAAAATAACATTGTGTGTACTGATATGGCCTCTAAGGAAGATTTAGAACTTGCCTAGGATCTGGTTTCTGACTGCTTGCATAGTGGACTTTGTGGTGGCAGTTCCACTATTTTCATTCTGAACCTTACATACCTTTTTCCTTACTCCAGAAAAATGGCCCCACTGAATACCAAGCCTTAATCTAAAATAAAACACCACATTTTGAACACACCTGGTTATAAGAGATAAGAGCACTGTGTCACTGCAGCCCGGGGGGCAGATACATACCTGGGGGGCCCAACTTGCCACAAATGTTATTTTATATTCTCAAACTTCATTATTATGATTTGCAAAATTCTTTATAGATTTATCAAATTCAATGTATTATTTATAATTTCTTGCTTTATTCAAGCAAAAGAGCTTCAACGTTGTATTCATGTTATGCATATTAATTATATGATTAATGTTCTGGTTGCTCACTGAGATATAAGAATTAATTTCCATTACTTCTCTAAATAATGTGTTTCATTGTGAACACTTCTTATCTTTGCAGGATATGTACCCATGTTGTTTCAGGTTATTTCTGGGCTATGTGAGCCCATACTCCTATCTGTTCTCTAATTGTATGTCTTCCTCAGGCAAATGCATGACTGCATCAGACGGTTTGTGTGTGTAAGGTCTTACTGCATATGTTCAAACATAATCCCTGGTGCATATGTGCATTCATAATCCCTGTACATCCCTGATGCATAATGAGCCTCAGTTTATTCATGAAAGCTCAGAAAAATCTGATCAGACAGATTTAAATCCATTGTAATGAACAGCACAAATTAAATTTAGTCCAACATTTATCTCTGATAACAAACACCTGCACAAAATAAACCCAGCACAGTGTTGATTTGGTGTTAGGTACCAACCAATACACTTCCACTCACACTGGGCTTGCCCTGTAGCATGAATCAGAGGGAAAGCCCCAGACAGCTGCAGTAAAGGAGTTCTAAAATATAAAACTAAGCCACAGCCAGTGAAGAGTGTCCTCATATTTCATCAATTTTAGATTTATAAAGTCAAAAATTGACGTCCCTCTTGGCACACAGCAGTCTCAAAGCAAGTCTGTGGGCTGCATGAAGTTTCATCATCCTGACAGAACCTGACACCTCCGGTGTGCGGCAGACCGCTAGTCCCCCTGCCATCTCCCTGGGTGAGCAATTACATGCGGATACCGAGCTCTGTATCATTTCTTATGGCTTTCATATCTTTCCCCCTCAGTGAGTATGTGAGGGGATGACCATAACCATTGATTTCAGGAGCACTCCATTCTAATTAAGAGTTCCTTGGCTGGTCAGTGTTTTTTTTTCCTGGCCAAAAAAAAAATTAACCCTGTGATCTAATCAATATTGAACCTCTGCCTTTTCCCATTTTTGGTGCTGTTCCTTGATGAAGATGGCCTTTGAAGATTTAAGAGATAAAATGTATATTGCGTCACATGTGAATGTGAACTAGGTTTGTATCAACCCATGTCGTAATGATTTGGATGAAATCAAATACACTCAGGAGATGGTGAGTGTCTTGTCTTTAAAGGACAAGAATATGTCCCCTATGCAAACTGACTCAATGTTCTGACTCAACCATTCTTGTCCTTTAAAGGTATCCTCAGATAGCTGCCAGTTCCTCTCGTCTGGGTGATGGTGTGTATAGGGATAACGAGATGCAGAGTGTAAAATTTCTTTCCATCACTCAGTCAACCTGTCACTTCTCCATCTCAGAGAGAGATATTAAAAATAAGCATGCGGGAACCTTTGATAAGACTTTCGAAATGTAAATGAAATGTTAATGAGACATACGTGGACGTGTTCTACTTTATGAGGTGTCATTCCTTTAAAAACTGCCTGAAAGTGCTGTGTGGGATTAATCAAAATTCATATTACACTGCACATTTAACATAAACCACAAGATTAGCAATTTCCTTAAAATGAAGGGCTTTCAATCTAATCCAGAACAGCAAAGGAAATGACTATGATGCATTAACACCAATACCTCCCAATAGTGCTGAGCTATGAATCCCTTGAAATCTGAAGTCTTAAAGGTGTGCAAAAATCTCTTTTAAAACCTACCCTTAGGCATTGTTCCTGGCAGGTCTTAAATGTCACTTCCTGCCTATCTGACCCCTTTCTTGTGTGGGAAGAAATCTACAGACAATTATAACCCATCAAGTCTCTAACAAATCTGGGGTAGAGTAATCTGTGCGCTGTTGCTCTCACCTCCCAGAGCTACATGATGCCAGAGACTAAAAGCATTTCTTTGGTGTTCAGGAGTGGCCAAACTAAATATAACCACCATTAATGCAGTTCTGCCAGGACATAGATGGAAATGTTAGCTGATTTATCCTTACAACTAAGTGCACTCTGTCCTGTTCGAAAACCTTCGATTACTTCCAAAGCTTTTCTAAAAACTGGCTACCAGATTGATTGGTCAGAAGAAAACACTGATTGACTTGATGTGTTCCATCTCCACAGCTCTTAGGGGCGATTTCTGATAATACTCTAAAAAGATGATGATCTAGGGTTAAGAT
>JAOXYF010000025.1:2313846-2341415 GCA_028565775.1 Sternarchorhynchus goeldii
GTATTCATAGTGTATTTCTGTAATGTTATAATGCTAATACTTTAATACTTTTAAAGCTGGAACAGAGCGTATGGTGTACAGTTTTAACCAGGAAGATTTTTAATTATTTTCAGCCTTATTGAATAAATGCATAGTTTCAAAATTCCCAGTTTCAAAATTAAACTTAATCTTAATTTAAATCTAAATTAAACTTAGAAATATTTTAACATGGCCATTTCAGTAGACTTAATACTTTTTCATCACTGATAACAGGATAGTGTTTGACTATCGTAAAATACGACACAATATGGGTGATCAATATTGCATGCAATATGCTTCAGGCTTCGTTGCTGGACTATTTATGGGAAGAGACTCTGACGCTCTGGAGCGATGACAGCTAGAGCATGGTAACCAAGGAAACCAGGATACAGACCTTCCTCAGCTCAGGTTCCATGTGTGAGGATCTACAAATCAACATGGCCAAAATTCTCTCCTTCTCTCCTTTCATAGTTACATTTTACAGGGAAACATGTGTCTATTTTTCTGTATTAAGCAAAAATCAGCAAAGAGCTCAACCAGAAATTCTCATCCTTTTGATGAAGCTACTAGAGGCAGCCAGCAACTAGTTGGCTTCTGGATCAATATTAGACCCTGCTGAGAGAGGCTGCTCAATTAATATAATAAGTCATTTCATCATTAAGCTATGTGTCATGCAATCCAGTGTTTACGTTTTGGATAGCTTTGTCTAATCAGTGTTGATGATGATGAAAACATTAGAAAACATGGAACAAACCTTCTGGGTTGGTGGAGGAAGTTTCAGGTCCTTCTTAAAAGCCAGTGGTTGAATCTATGCTCCTGGACAGACCAATACTGTTACATCAAGCTTCTCCACATTGGGAAACAGCATTCCCTATAGCTATAGGCTGACATCATGTAAAATGACCCTTTCCTAATTTGAGATGCTTCAAGTTTCAGGATTATTCATGCTTATTATTACCCTCACCCTTATATTATGTCCCCCACACAAAGGCCAAAGTTGGAACAGGAAAAAGCTAGTCATTATGTCATGTGTCTTTGGTCTAGTGTTACTGGAAAAACATCAGTTTTATAACAGTTTTTATATGTTATCATTTAATCCCCATATCACTTTATATTCCCTCAATTGACATAAATGCAGTATCTCACCCTGGGGGTGCAAAAGAATCCTTTGCCACAGTAGCTTGATATAAACAAGTCCTCCCCAATGTGACTGGTGTTTAACATAGTCTGTCATTTTCCCGTATGACAGACAAAGGCAGAGCTTTATGCCGCATACCAGTGTTTCCTGTCAACCACCACCTGTTACTGCACACGCTTCAGACACTCTTCAAACCACGGAGCACAGCAGGTAGGTGTCACAAGGTTGCAAAAACACCTCAAAAGGCAGTCAGGTGTAACAGAAGATCTTGCTGGGAGGAACGGGTAGCCTATAATGCACAATCCATATTAATGGCCCTAGCAAAGTCTTTTTTAATCGTGGATGTGTGGGTGATCTTAATAGTGCATACAGTGCGCAATAATGTTCTCAGTGCCTTCAGGGTGCTGCTTTTGGATTTAGACTCCTGGGGGTCTCGCACTCATAAAATAATCAACCTTAATTTATAGGAAACTCAAGCTTCTTGTGAAGTCTGTTTCCAGTGGATGGAGAGGCCTGATACTTTTACCGCTCGTTGCATTAAGTAGAAATACTTAGACATCGGAAGTGATTACTAGCTCCAATTCTGAACATTCTGAGCCAAAATCCCAATAGAACAATAAAATAAATGCGGTGTGGGGAGGTTTGTCTGGACCACTGAAAGCAATGACAATGAAAATCTAACAACAAATGAGTGCTCTAATAGAATTATATCCCGCTGATGTCAGCAGTCATCACAACCGAGCCATTACATCACTTTTATGAGTCAGCAGAAACAGAAATCCCTCTGCCAAAGTGCAAGGCTTTGATTAATAAACCTTTGGCTAAATTTCCCTGGGGAGCAATTGAATAGGGGGGATCTGGGGCTAAATTAAAAACACCAATGTATTGCGCCTGAAAACAAAAGTTCTGTAGTGTTTTTTTTTTTTTTTTTGCTAATGGAGGAAAAACTGCTACCATATTAAAGGAAATTAAACACTTTTAATATACACAACGATTAAGGATCAATTTAAAGTGATGATCAGCAAATAGTTGCTGTTTTCACTGGAAAGTATGAAGAAGGTTAACGTCAGGATAGGTAGGTTATGGTTATTGTTTTTGCTAATGTATTCTTCTTTTGGGTGCTTCAAACATGACAAAACCTTAGTGTCTTCGCTGAAGACAAAACACAACTCGTGATACAAACTTTATTTTTATTTTCTTTTTACAATAAAATGAGAGTCTTATGTAGCCTCCTAACCCTTGCTACCAGCATTCAGAAACCATTTTCCAAGCACACAATTCCTTGTTTAAATCGTTGTCCAGTCATGGCCTACAAGGCCGTGATTGGATAGAAAAAATGATCATTATCCCTGAGGAAGGTTGAATGATTACACAGCGGTGGTCCTGTGATACTGAACTGCATGCAGTTCATGGCTTCCTCGGTAGGTTAATATAAGCAAAGCACACCAATAATCATGTTGTTTTCTTTGATTGCACCTCATTCTGGACTGTACATTTCCTTTCCTCTCTAGTGTAGCTCCTTCCTTTTCACTGTCTCCAGTGTGGCTCTGCTGTTTGTCTCTTTTTCTGCAACCCAAGTCAGTAGCAATGGATTGATGGCGCTTCTGTTTATAATGCTGAATGGATCTGTCTCTAGATCTGCCGCACATACAGTTCTTGGACGCATGATTCACATGAGATGTTTGTGTGCATGATTCACACGGGACTCAAAAGATTGAAAAATACGGTGTGTTCCAGTAATGCATAATATACAGAGTCCTGTACTGACTGCAAGGTTGGCACATTGCACTTCTTCCAAGGAGTCGTTGTTTAAAACATGCCATGAAGAACATCTTTAGCCACAACGAAAAACTTTAGCCCCTGCCAGTGTCACAAAATACTCGGTGATAACGCTTATTAAGGAGAAATTCAGTGTCCTTGCAATGGCTGTTGGTGGCACTGAATAATCTACTACAAGTATGTGTTACAGGACTAATGTGATATGTCACATAAAATTATGAGAGAGATCTAAACACTTAGTCTAAAATTAAATTAAAAATGTACCACCAGGTTTAACTGTTCTCCTGGATCAGAGACACATTAAATCATCAGAGTGAATGTGGTTATCAATACTTGCTGTGGACATGCCTGCTTAAATTCTACCTGCAACAACAGAGGTAAATGTGTAATGGTGTAGTTCAGGGTTTGTCTAGGTGCCAGAAATGGGTATTAATCTTATGTATTTTAGTCAAGGGGTTATGCTCTATGAAACAAAAGTGAAGCCTAACTGTGTAAACACAAACAGGTTCGTATGAACGACATTAAGCATAAGACACGGCCTTCCAGCCTGTTGTCCAGGCACCTTTCCCCAACTTGCTGTTGAAATAAAGCTAAAAAGCTCTTGAAACACATCTTTTTTCGATCATGCATTATACGGACGTGCTTACACACGTCTAGTTCAAGAACTCCTCGTTATGCCAGAAGAAGAAATTATGTTTATTCCCATTAAACTTTATACGGTCTGACAGCTATACTTTATGCTTAAGCATAAAAAGATTCCTCATCAGAGAGACTGAAAGTGAGAGTAAAAAAGAACAGAGGGAGAGAGAAACAGAGTGAAATATGTATGAATCCTGCCAAGAATTTCATCTTCTGAGATCTCAGACTCTTTGCAGTTTACTTTATGGTTTTTAATACCGAAGAAACAATCCCTTAGCTACATACAAGTGCAGGGTTAGGGTTAGGGTTAGGTTTTTACCTTACTATTGAGGTCAATCACCAGAAGCAGAAGGGGTTTACAGGAAGCCAGGGAGGGAACTGTCTTTGTCATCAATGTATGTCTATAAACGATGAAATTCCATCAGTGGGCACCTCGCCGCCATTCACCTTGGATCAAATGCGCCAGAGATGCCAGTTTACACAGAGTAGTTTTTGCTGCCACATTAGCTTGATTTTGGTCAGGCCTGTGTGCGCCACCCCTCGTTGCAGAAACCACTGTGTTCTGCTTCTTCATGGTGGGCACTGCATGATGCCAGCCCTTCACTTTGCTTTCATGCAGAATTCGTGGTGAAGGACTCCCTTGAGGAGTACCAGTTTGATGTGCTGCATCTGCTGCCTGAGATGAAAGTCTGCACTGTGTGCTGAATATGTACAAGTGGAAGTTCACTGCGCCCTCCTCGCTACTACTACTGCTCGTGTTACGTCACACACAGCTTTGTATTTATATCAGTGTACTATGGGGCAGTTTTTTGTTGTTGTTTTTGTTTTGATTTACTTAACAAATATCCAAAAAATGTGTCTTACGCGACTTATGCAAGGAACCCGTTTTGCGGGAAATTTGTTGACAGTTTGGGTAAAGTCTATTGCCTATTGTGTAAGATTTCTTCACTGTGAACACAGCACCGTCCCCATTCTGTACAAGCCGAATAACGCACCGTTATTTGATATTATATATTAACAAATGCATTTTTAGTGGCTTTAGATGTAAATAACTGATATAAAACAACTCAGAATTGTAGTTGTCCCTAACAATACTCTAAACTGAATTCAAATGACTCTATTCTCCGTGCAGGGTGAATTATGCTCTGGCGACAGACGTTTCATTAGGCTTTATTTGAAGCTTTTGCCCGCAGCAAAGTTTGGACATTCTAATGAAAAGATCCATCCTACCCAAGCTTAATGTGTCCATTTTTAAAAAGAACTCATGACCTCATCATTGCAATTTAGGAAATGAAATGAACTTAATTTCTTTCACATCAGGAGACCATGTTGTGACATGGTGACAGCTTGCCATGCTAAGTGCAAGGACTCCATTTGTCTTTCACACTATGGGGAGGGAAAATAAGAGAAAGGAAATCAATCTGGACACTTGTTCTCTAGTGTGGATTGGAATACTCTTACTTGACATCTTGATTGTGTGGCTGAAATGCAGGGAAGAATTACAAAGTAAGCTCTGGGGTTCATTTAGAAAAAAATTGATTAAAAGCCCCAATTAGAAACCATCTCAGCTGGCAGAGCAGTGCTAAGACCGACATCAATTCAACATTACAAAACTGCTCTAAATAATACACACACATACATGTTCGGGGACTATCCTCTTTTAATAAAGCGGTGCTGTTTTAGCTAGGCAGGTTTGAGGCTAATGGACAATATAGAGGATTTTTTTACGTCATCTTTAGGATGAGCCGTGGTTTGCTCCAGGAAATCCCCCAAGGGTGCAGAGTGTAAAGCAGTGCTTGGCTTAACACAACTCTGCACTGCTCTACTTAACTGTACTGAAGTGCTCCCTATAGCAGAGATCCTGGTTTCAGCCACATGCTGCCTGTGTCCAGGTGTCCCAGAGGACACAGCTGAAGGCGTTTTTATTTGGAGGGACGAATCCTTTTTTCTCTTCCAGGTCTATATGAATATCGGTCAGTCAGACGTCTGCACTGGTATACTTCCCACTCTCCATTGGCACAGAGGTGCTCAACCATGTTTCATGGTCAGAAGCTCAAAAGGACACTTTTGTTCTCCCAGATTGGTAATATTGTGCTGCATTAAAAGATAAACCTACAACAAATGGTTCAGGCTACAGCTAATGGCTACTGTTAGGTAAAAGGACAGAACATCTTCAGCTCCCAAAATGATACGCCTCCAGTGACTTTATTTATATCTAGCAGTCACACTAGTATGCGTTTAAAAAGGTGCCAACTATGGCCAGCTATGGAGAAAATACTATTTGCACAAGGAAGTGGCTCTCTACCATATGCCATACAATTTCGAGTCACCCAAGCAATTAGAGTTAAAGTATAAATCTCCATGCCATAAATATGGATTAAATGCCATGGCTGCAGACAAGGCTACTTCACAGGAAGCCTTTACTTTTAAGATTAGAGCTTCTTAGTGATAAGGGACTCATTATTGATGGAGGAAGCTTCAGTCCCCATCAGGCTCTTGTTCCCCTATGTGGAGCTACTTTTGCTAGTTCAGGCTTCAGAACCCAAGAGAGGTCTGTTTTTTAATAGGGTTAAAATGTTTTGTTTTATGAGCTTATTTGATGGTAAACAGTATAATGTATTGTTTTACCTTAGCAGTATGTAATACCTCCATGTTTGTCACATTTAACCTTTAGAAAGATACTTCTTCCATGGTTTATATATATATAATTATACTTATCACGGTTTATGCATCCTTCAACAAATTAAAATAAGTTTAATGACAACATGAACAATCTGCAAATATTAGCGCCGTCTAGGTCAGAGCCATAGCAAGTTTGTTTTCTTTTAACCTCGAAAACAATTTTCAATTCACTTGAATGATTTTGCCTTCAACTTTACCTTCACTGTTATTTCATTTTAACATTCCTCTTCTTCCTCAGATCCATGAAGGATGTCCCTTTTGTATTCCATGACACTGGGCTGACGGTGTTCTCAGACAGAATATAGACCCTGCCGCTACTGACTTCCCTACAGTACTGAGTACTGAATGATTCTGCATATATTTGTAAAACGTGCCTTTTCTTTACACATTCTACACTGAAGCTTGAAACACAGTATGTCTTTATAGGGAAACAATTGAAATGCTTGAAATGCAACACATTACAGAAAGTCACAAATAAAAGCGTTTGCTGTCAGTGCAATCAAATACACTGCTGGAAATTGTAGCTTTCCTTCCCAGTCCCTTTGAAGTGGTTAGGCATTTTGGCTACACTTGCTTGAAACACAATACGACTGGTGTGTGCATCATCACATTTTTTGGCCCTTCAGTTCAAAAATGAGCTCCTTCAAACCTGATCTAACAGAAAATTACGCTTGCCTCTTTGAACTCATCCAAATGCATATGTTACCATGGCAATTATGAGGAAACTCTTTGTTGTTCCATTCAGTTTGTGGCAGAATGGCAGAACGGAAGCAAATTCCCTTAATCACATTCGCATACGCTGGAGCTATCTCGCAAACACGTCAAGCAGCTGGTCATGTTCCATCTCCAAACAACTCATTACCAGCTCTGTTCCACCTCAGCACATACTCTGTGGTATGGCACAGCCGGGCATCTGGGATCTAACCTGTTTCACTCCATACTTCCTAGAAACAAAGAAAAAAGGCCACACGTTTCTCATGTTTGAAAGCACTTCAGTATCACACAAGGCATATCAAGTGTATAAATGCATTTCATGGTGATACATATATATTAATATTTTAGGGATTCTTACATTAACAGACACATTATATGAAATGACTTAATCTAAGAAAAAATATTTAATATGAAGCCAAAATAATGTTCATTTTCTCGATATACATTTTTTTATTGTTTTATTTTTGGAGGTCATGACAATAGCATATCTTTTCAGCATGTTATCAAAAGTTTCTGGACTGACCCTAAAAGAACAAAGTAAGCAAAATAGGCGAGCAGGTAACATTTTGAGGATTTGAAATTTATGAATTCTATCAAGTCTGTTTGTAAAATTGCTCAGCCAGCAACTTCGGTGTTGACATGGCTTTTCCATACATTGCTTTATGTGCATGTTCTTTGTGCAGTTAAAAATCATGATATTTGCCAGATATATGTAGTGTGCAGCAGACCTGTAGTAGCTAGCCTGGGTGAAGGCAGTTCAAGAATGCTCTCTAGCACCAAATGCAAAGTGTTTTATGTCACTGTTATGCATGGTGGATTGACATTTACCATATACTGTTCGATCTCAAAGCAACATAGCGCAGGCTTAACAGATCCATAGGTTATAAGGAAATGGATTATAGTTAATTTAAAAATTGAGCATCATCAAGAAAAGCAACTCAACATATGTAGATGTTTGCGGCTCATTCTAATTTGCCTTTTTGCACTGAAAGTGGCAAACCTGAAGGCAATTATGGTGATAGCAGTTGGTCTCTCTTTTACCAGCATGAGAAACACTAGGCTAGCTTGATAAAGAGGGCAGAACATATACTCATTATCAGACTCAGCTGCTGATGACAGTAAACACGACAAGAGGCCAGTAGTGCAGGAAAGCAGGGCAATGCGCACACACACACACACACACACACACATGCCATGCGTACACCACATACACACCCACACCTCACATACACACACATATGCGCACACATGCACACACGCACATTCACACGTGCACGTACTCACACAGAATGCTAAACACAGAGAAAGCTGGTTTTTCTGCATGGATGCACACCAAAGAACCCCACATGGCATATTTGCAGAGCAAAGAAAATTCCTCCAAGTGAATTTAGTGGGGATTTGGGCTGCAGTGGAGCTTGAGCAGGGACTACAGTGCACAGCTTCACTCCTGTAAAACAAACATGTGACAAAATACAATATGACAACACCATGGTTGCAATGAAGATAAGCTGCAGGGACTTTTATTGTTTATTTCTACAGTATTTAGCAAAGGTTCCAAGCAGATACACTGTACAATACATGTCACACTACAAGGAGTGGTAAATTAAGTCTGTTTCAAAACATGGAAGCTAGTAAGAACGTTTAAAGATATTTATAACCTACATATAATTTCCCACATCTTACTTTTGTTAACCCAACCCTTAACTTATGTGTACCATTCATTCCTAAGTGAACAAAGATGCATAATTTGTATGAGATGACTCCATGTATGGCTTTAAGATAAAAGGGTTGTAAGGGAACAGTAAGAGATAGAATTACAGTAATCTGTGAAGCCTTTTAAACCCCTTAATACTTAATGAAAATCAATGTTCATTTGTGTTAACGCCACAAATAGATGAAACATGAAACAAGAACAATATAAAACAACACCAGATTCTTGCATTCTAGGATTACCATTGTAGGATTACCATTCCCCCCTGATCGCGGCATGTTTTATGCTAAATTATGATCTTGCATTCTTTCTTTCTGCAACACAGTGCTAGTGGTTGCGTTTGTATTTTACACCTCTCTCTCTCTCTTTTTAAGATGGGAGTAGTCATTTATAATAGGGTTTGCAATTACAGAATAATGAGAGGAACAAGATACAGCATCTAATTATCATCCATTAAAATGGCTTCCATCATTCCCTGTCACCAATCCTCATTTGAATTAGGCTTTAGGGCTTTGTCTTACCTGTCTTTGCAAGCTCATCTCACTATTTGGCTTCCTGTTGAATTTCTGGAGCAGATCTCCTCCAAAACTATTCAAAAACATGGGAAGAAATAAAAAGAAACATATCTATCAATCATTTTTACCAAACAAACACTTCACTACATTCCAATACTTCAAAGCAATTATTCTTGCACTTACAGTGAAAGGTGAATCATTTGAGGATAGGGATGGGTGATGCATACAAACTCTGTGTGCTATTCAAGATCCTGGAAGAAAGACACAGAGAAAAAAAAAAGCTTAGGAAATCAACGTAGTGGATACACTTATCACTGAAGCTGTCAATGAATGCAGCAAAGCACAGCTCCAAAGCATTACATATGCAAAACAGTTCTCACGTCCATCCACTATCAGCTTATGAGAAACTAACTATCAGACTGAATGGGTTACCTTTTAGAAGATATGCCTTATCACAAAGTCGTTCCGTAATGTTTATTTATTTATGGATGAAGAGTTATTTGCATTGTCAATTAATAGATCGGAAATACAATATCAATTCAAGCATCAACTGAAACTTCCTGTTTATAGAATGTTACTACCAACACACAGGTGATAGAACATCAATGATTATTGCTATATATATAATCAATCAAATCAATACAATATCAATAAATTTAAAAAATCAATCCTGAATGCAAGGGGTCAGAATTGGTCTTCCTTCATTCATTTCTGGGAGGAGAGCCGTTTCTATGACAAAGACAACTTGAATGGAAGAGGACTACATGTTAGATCTTTATGTGGTTGCACATTTAACAAACCATTTACAGACTCTCTGTAAAACATTAGCTGAAATTACAGCTACACTACATTTAATCTACAAATTAGTTATACCTCTATAAACTCTCCATAAAAAATATAAATATTGCACAATAATAATTTTTCTTCCATTTCCCTTTAGGAAAAGCCCATTTATCTCAGTTCACACATTTGTTTAACCATCTTATAGATTTGGACTATCCAAATAAATTGATGCTTATTTTTGATGTAAGATAGAAGTTCAGTCTGTTTATTTCTCCCAAAGTAAAATAAGATTTTTTTGTTGTTTTTGTGCTGAGTTTAAAAATGCAATCAGAAGTTTGATGCCCCTCTCACATTGTCTGCATTCCCACTTCCTAACCATTCTTGGCATCTGAGCAACATAGATTGGTAAAGATAAATGCATACTTAATATTTTTAAATACACTTAACAATTGGTTATGTCTGTCTGATATGTCACTCTGTTGATTCAATCCCTTTGTCACCAGGCACTAGCACATGTCTGTATCATGCAGGGTGTGGTGCCCTTAATACACATACTTAACAATCTGTTATGTCTGTCTGATGAGCGTGTGCACCTGTTGTCTGATTGGATTCTCCTGCAAGACAGAAGCAGATGTTGAGCTTTTCCTACCTGGACTACAAAAATGGGGTTTCCTTCACTTGTACTACAAATGCATGCATCCCTCACATGGATTACAGAAGCAGGATTTACCACACCTGGATTGCAGATGCAGGGTTTGCCACATCTGGACTACAAATTGCAGGGTTTTCCACACATGGATTACAGATGCAGGGTTTCCCACACATGCATTGCATTACCAGATGCCTTGCTTCTCCCATCTGGACTACAGATGTTGAGGTTCCCCAGCCTGGGATACCTGGCCACCTGGACACACCCAACTTGTTCCTGAATTCTTGACCCATGCTGCCTGACACTTATCATTGTTGTGAACACTGTTCTATTTTTTTATTGTAAACAATCAGAGTAAAACTACTTCAATATCACATAGTGCATGTGTGAACAGTTCAATATCATATAGTACATGTGTGAAATCATAATTATATAAACTCCAAGACTTACCATTTTTTGCCTATTTTAAAATATGCATCTCTCTTTACTAGTTTTTATATTATTGTTAGTAGTTTTTGTATGCATCTGTATTATCCTGTGATGCCAAAAGAGGGTTTTTTTCCATTTTCAGTTCTATTCAAGTCTGTTTATGTAGGGCTTTCATCAATAGGCATTGTCACAAAGCAGCTTTACAGCAACCAGGTCTAGACACCTAATGAGCAATCCAAAGGCAACACTGGCAAGGAAAAACTTCCTCAGGCGTAAGCAAGACGCTGAAAAGGGAGCCCATCGTCCTCTGAGCCACACTAGATACTGCACATACAAAAAAAAGGATCATTTTAAATGGAAACAATTTGTAAATGGGAACAATAAATGGAAACGTAGAAGCAAAATTAAATCAGGTAAAAATGATAGTCTGAAAGTCTTCAACAATGATGGTCTCGTACATCAAGCATGTACTGTAGGTTTTTCTGTGGTAGCTTTGGCCATCAAATCCTTTCAAGGTTTCTTTACACCCAAGGGTGTTTTTCCTTGATGCTGTTTCCTTTGGCTTTGCTCATAAAGGCTGAGACCTTGTCCTGTAAAGCTACTTTGATATGTCTATTGTTAAAAGCCCTATTTAAATAATTTTGAATTTAAACAATTTGTAATGTCAGTTGTAATGTTTGTGGGATTGTTTTTTCATAAATATAGAGTAATGTCTATCTTGTAGCAATAAACTGTATGTATATCTAAATTTTATATTAAAGATCACACAGCCTCACACAAACCCAGGCTTTGTATATTGTAGAATGAAGAGCTGATTCTGAACTTATTAAAACAGGCATTAGGTCCATGGAAACTCAAAGGTAGTGCTAGCAGTGATTTACGTCTATGAAAACCTCTGCCATTCACCTGATATGACATGGTACTAGAAATACCAAGGTCTACAGTTTGATTCCCAGGTAGCAAATGTACTATTATATATTAATATGGATATTATGATAAATATGGATGAGTCATTTCTCAATAAGAGCATTTGCCATGGGCTACAAAGGTAAAACATCTATGGAATTAGGTGTTTGTGTCAGATAGAAAAACAGAATGACATAGCTGTGAGCAAGGCTTAGCTGCTCCTTGAACTACTGGCATCAATGTCCTTATGGTATGGAGTAATCACGCTGATTCTCCTTATTGCACCATTATATTCAGCTCTACTTGAGCAGCATGGCAAGCCTGAGGTTTGTGACAGCAGACTGTCAATCAAGCATGTATAGTGGAGTATTAGGACCACCCCCTGGCCATTCTCAGCTGTGTTGAGCCTATTTATTTATTTATTTATTTATTTTGAGCAATTTCTGCTGCGTTCTTTTAATTAAAAATGAGCTGTATATATATATATATATATATATATATATATATATATGGAAAACACTTAAATAATCTGATTATATGTTCCAACACCATACTTCTTTTTGCAGAGATGTTGTGTAGCTAAACAAAAAAACGAAGGTAACATTTTGACAAAAAAAGATCATTTAAATAAAAAATGAAAACAAATTTATCTATGCTGGTTAATACTTAAATTTTTAATGCTCACAATACTTATGTTCTGGTATTTGTTTTGATCTCACTGTAATCATGTTGGTTGGTATCCCTGTAGTGTAGGGCACAAAAGTCTGGTCCAGGTGATCTGCTATCCTGCAGATATTAAATGCAGCCATCATCTAACACATTTAATCCAGTTAATGAAGTCCTTTTCACAACCTCTTTATATTAGAGCCAGGTGTGTTAGATTAGGATTGGAACTGTGCAGGTAGGTAGAATTTCAGGACTGGACTAGGACACCACTGCTGTAGAGTTTGATTCATAAAGATTCTCAGAATTGTTGTATGGCTCACGCAGCACATTTATCAGTTGTGAACTGCTGTTTTGCAGACATAGTGGTGTTTACACCCCACGAGTCATTGCAAGAGAAGCTTTACGTGCTTCATGACTTTTCACCTGGAGAGATCCGAGACAAAGGACGAAAACTGTATATCGTGATTGTGTCAGGAGTGTGAGCGATTGCTATAGCTATTATGGTAGTTTCTGTACTCCTTTCTACGGAAACAAGAAAAAAGCCGATTAATAGAAAATTGTTGGAAGGATTCTTTAGTGAGATGTGGCCAGAAAGGATTGTTTGTTCTTCAAAGAGAGCTGAAGGTTTGTAGTAGGTCCATTGTTACTGTCTTCTTTCACAGAAGCAAAAATGTTGTTCTATGATTGGAAAATTGGGGCTACAATTATGTCATGTGCACTTGGCTTTATTTGATGTAATATGTTGGAATTATTCAAATCAATTTCAGTTGCCTTGGTAATTATGCTTCAAGGCCGCACTTTTTTGCTGCTGTTTGCCTTAAACTTTTTTTTAATTGATGACTGAACCTTTTGCTTAGAGTGATATTATGTGTTCAAAGCCCCACTACAGTGCATCACTGATAATCTGTTAATTGTTGCTTTTTTTAATACATGTGAGACTGGCTCTTTAAAAGCGAAGTATGTTGACAATGAATAAACAGTGTAAATTATTTTAATTGAGTCCAATCAAAAGTATTTCACTTTATTTGGATAGTCCAAATGCATTTGGGCAGTGAGATGAATATCTTTGTGGACAATAAAGATCAATACAACCTGTGATCTCTATGATGAACATACTGTCTGCAGATACTTAAATGTTTGCTGTGGACACATCAAATGTAGATCATCGGTGTGTAACTGTAAAATTCAGTTGATTTATTGTTGCTTTTGCGGTTCACTGTTTATAGGTCACAAGACCGACATTCAGTTGTTTTTCTGTCTTTCTTATATGCTTTTAATAGTTTGATAAACAATGAAAAATCCAACAAGCAAGATGAAAAATCCAACGTGCAGTAAGCCTTTTCCCTTCAAATGGCCCTCATCATGGGAATAGCCCTGCCTCACACCCCCACCCACCCACCCACCCAGAAATCACCAAAGAAGGGCCTCCTCATCTCTCATATTTTTAACTGAGAGACCATCAATCAGGAGGTTAAATGTGTGTTCTGGCTGTATGGTCTGGTATTCTGCACAGTTTTTCAGCCTAGGAAGACTGGGGGCTTGAAGTCAGTTGTAGTCACTGCCTCTGCCTTTGTCACAAAAGGTGTATGAAGTTGGATGGTGTATCAGGGGGCATATGCTCATGGTCAAAAGGACCCCCTGTCTGTGAAAGGACAGACTGAAGCCCAGTGTGCACCCCTGTTGAGGAGCCTATGTGTGACCCTTGATGAAGGTTGGATGTTTTTCAGAGACTTCAGCTATGGTGAAAGTTGCTTAAAAATACATTATAATCATGCATAGGTAAGTAGTGCGCATGGGTGTCCTCCTTAAAGAAGAGAGCAGTGTGATGGAGACCATCTCTTAAATGTGAGCTCTGACTGCCATACCAGCTAGTTAGCTCTTTGATCAGGTGGTTAGAGCTAATTTTTACCACCTGGAAGACCTGAGTGATGATTTAAGTGTGGTCATCATTGCCTCTGCCTTTGCTACAATCTGTCATTCAATTATGTAACATGCAGTTAATATTTTACTATTAGCCTATTGATAGTTAATGGACCGTTTACAATTATGCTTATACAAGATTAAGATGTAAAATATCCACTGCCAATCCGTCAGAGCTTCACAAAAGATAGGCCCTACTTACTCTTCAGTCAAACAACCACCACAAGGGGTCCATCTTCAGACGTCTTCTTCTCAGGGATCATCAGGTAGGCACCTTCTTCCACCAGTGCTTCACCGTATTAAGCCCATGACACCTTCAGCAGGCTCAGCAGTGAGGACTGGCATCCCAGCCTCAACCCCCTCCAAGCTTGCTCCTAAAAAAACACCTCTTCAAACCCAAATCTAAAAGGTATTCCTTAGCCCTGCAGATTCATACTGGTCAACAGGGTGACTAAAACCGTATCCAGCCCCACTGGCACCACTGATGTATGCTCAGTGCCACCAGTTCCATCTGGATCTACTACAATAATCAATAGTAGCCTTATGAGAATTCTTACATTTTGTTGATATTTTACTGATAGTTAATACCTCAAGTAATATCTATAGATAAATAAGGTACTACCCTTTTCTTCATACTAAATTTATGTTTGATTGCTTGTTTACATTTTCCAAATTGGACATTTGACAGGTGGTTAGATCCCTCACGTGAAACTCATCTCTTTCTGCTTATTCTGCTTCCAGTGTGCAACTTATTCCATTAAGATTTCTTTTGATATGCCTAAGGTTCTACCCTTTGATAACTTTACAGTGATCACAGTATTACAATACCTCCATCAGTCTGAGGACGACTGGTCTTCAGCACTGGCTCAGTCAACTCTCACTGACCTAAGACAGAATGAAAGAGAGAGGGAAAGCAGTCCCTTGCAGCTTGTAAGAGTTCCAATTAAGAGACTATGCCTTTGGTTAAAAAGTAAAAAGAAAGAGTAACAGACAGAGAGAAATAAATGGACTCTCTTTTCATCTTTAATTCATTAATGTGGAGCATGTGGCAGCTTCAGAGCTCGTTCTCTTTCAGCCCCTCACCAATTATAGATCTTTTTACCGTCTGGCTTTTCAGAGGTGGCTGTAAGACGACAACCCCCCCCCCCCCAAGCCTCCACGTACTATGTGTCTAACATGTCTATAAAACCACCATTACCACCAGAAGTCAGAAAGCTGAGCCTCCCCACTGAACATTACTAAGTGTCTGAAAACATTTATGGGGCTGACTTTGACCTCATCTTGCTTTGTTTAAGGCCAATCAAATGCCACAAAATGGGGAGGCAAAAACACCCCATGAAGACAAAGTCTGCATAGGTGAATTAAATGTTAACGAAATGTTAATAACTGACCAGAACAACAATCTAAGCAAAAATAATGTTTTACTGATTAATAAAAATTTATGTGCCAAGAAAAAGTATCATCAGAATTGTATGTCTTTTGTCCACCTTGTTTGCTCCACTTCAAAAATTCCAAATTTCAGTTAAATACTAGAAGGATGGACCATGCTTTATATTGTTACACTTATATTATGTTCTTTGACCAGTGTATTTGATTTATTCATGTATTTAAATGAGACCGGTTTACCTTGATTACTCATAAGTAAGTTTGTCTGGATCTCAAAGTAACTTCATTAATATTCATGGGAAAAACAACAGAATACTGTGGTAAGCTAACGCCTTACCAAAAAAATCTATGAGATCACTAAATCACAAGATGTTGCAATGCGCATTGCTCCTATTTGACATTGTGCACGGTTTTTAAACTGTATTTTCAGCATTGATCAGCCCCTTTAAATATCTTAAATCAATTCATGCTGTATTCGTCTCAATTAAAACTAGTCATTTTTGTGTCCTGTCCTGTTTCTTAGTTGAATTATTTAATGGATTTCAGCCTATCACCATCAAGCACAAGGACATTGTCATCTCCAATAATGTATCAGTCATCTCACAGGAAAAAAAGACACAGAAGTCAATAGATGTTTATCAGCTTGTTCGGGCTTGTAAATGGGGCTAATCTCACACAAGGGAATGAATGAACTAACCTTGCCCTGCAAGACATGGAAAGAAGAAATTGTTAGGTTTTATGCGCGCATACAACCGATGTTTGTGCTACTCATGAAAATGGGAAATTTTTACCCTCATAATGTCATTGCAATATTGCAAAGAAAGAAAACAGGGCCAGTATTTGTGTTGTCAGTTCTCTCTGAGAACACAGCTAGTGAATATGCTGCTCCTGCTGGTTTGAGTGTTGTCCCAGATACCCAGACCAACTGCAGAGGCACACACTGTTTTGGTACCGCTAAGAAGAAGTTATCCTAAAGAACAGGGACACACTTTCCTTACATAAACACATTTGATATTCATTATTACTGCTTTATCTTCTTGGCCGATTAATTCCTCATATTCATGAAATGATACAGTTGCTAGAAAATGAAACTTATAAAATGATGCATTACAATTCCCTCTACTGAAAGAATCTCAAATTTAATGAGCCAAACCACAGTGGACACAGATTTTTTTCTTTTTCATTTTGTTAATCCCTGTTGATTTGAGAGGATGCAAAGAAGGTAATTGCTAAGTCAATAAACCTAAATTCAGAGGATAGAGTTTATTCCATTTTAGCTGTTTAGCATGGTGTGTTAGATTTAGCTCCTTTTCAAGGAAATAACAGAGGGAAAAGCTTTTTGCCAGTTGAACACTCAGGGAGATGAAAAAAGCTTGTTAACATCCATGTTGCCTGCCTTCTCAGCCTATTTTAATGTCTTTGTAGATTAGACATAGTCAAGGGTACGGTAGGGGTCAGAGCTGCAAGCAAGAGTTTATAGAGCACAACTGGCCCCCACAATTTATTAAACTTGAACGCGCACATTCACTTTTTCAAGCCTTTACACACCACACTCATGCACAGCTTATATTGCAATAACCAACATGATGGGCAGAAAATAAAGCCCTGTGTACCTAGGAGCGTCCCAAAGTAGTGAGGATTGACAAGCAAGAAGAATAGAATGCCACCCATTGCATGCTCTTGCCCCTGGCCTCTTGTTTTCAGTGGAGCTATTGAAGTGTTTCCCGTTTGAGCAAAACAGGAATAGCTAATTGTACATTTCAAATGCAAAGCATTCCCACTAGGGACTTTTGAAGGACTGCATGAAACAGGATTTTTGTCTTTTCCCAGAGGCTGCCAATACATCAACATGGTGAACACTGTCTTGGCTCCAGCAGAAAATACAACTTTAAAAAGGAATGTATTGTACTGCTTTTCAAAGGCCTAACTAAATCTGATAATTGCCGCTTATCATCCTTATTAAAGGTTTGTGTGCCTTTTCTTTGACCCTCTCAAAAACAACAGAACATTCAAAGCTGTGTTATCTAAGTTTTACACTGTATGGTTAAAATATTCTTTCAACTGCATGACTCATTCATAAACAAATGTTGTCAGGGGGTTTCTGGCACACTGGTTCTTCCATTCCTGATTGAATCCACAGTGATTCTGGAACCACCCCAGCACATACTGATAATTATTTCCCACAGTTCATACAGGCTATCATATCTGTTTGGTTTGCCCTATGTCTTTTTGAAGTCTTGCTGTTTTCTGTTTCCATACTATGTTCATGTGTTTTGAACCAGTCTGTGTGTGCCCAACTGTATCACATTGATAAATGCTTTTAAACATCACTCGTGTTTGACTGTCTGGGGCTTGTCTCTATTACCTAAGTAGCATCTTCATAAGCCATTTAATTTAGCTGATTTTATCATATATATTACATCGGATGGGAAGCAAAGCGATGCTAATGACATTTCACAAGGTTCTAAAATGAACCGGCGGAAGGATTATTTCTATATTGAAGCAATAATGAAATATTTGTTATAATGCCTAACAAAAATGGTTTCTTCATGTAAAATTATAGATGGAGGTGTTGATGACACAGGAGTGAGGCGCAAGAGCAGTAAATAAGCAGGTTTATTAAGAGGCAATGCAAAAATAGTGCAAGAAATGCTAAGCATTAGAAGAACTGGGCCACAGAGAAGATAGCCAGGTAATTGTCTTGGACAAGGCTAATGGTGGAAGATTCCTGTGGGGTTAAGTAGGGGACAGGTAACAACAGGTATAGGTAAGTTAGTGATTGGAAGGTACAGTTGGTGCTGTGTTGGCATGTGTGTTACTAGCTGGGTGCTGACTGGGGCATGACAGAGGGAAAACTAAACTAAATTAATTATAATTTAATTATAATTAATTTTTTTTTTGGTTATACCTGTAGGACCAGGACATCCATGAGGTTTAAGGGTACATCCAGCTCTCCACCTTGGCTAGTGTCTTCTTTATCAAGAAGAAAGGCCATGTAATGATTATTGGGGTCTGAATGCTTTACTTGTAAAGTAACTTTTATCCTCTGCCTCTCATTTCAGCCGCAGCTGAGTAGCTACAAGGGGTGCAGTACTAGACCTACACAATGCCTGTAACTTGTTTCATATCAAGGAAAGTGTAGCTTTCAGCATGGCATCTAGTCATTAGGAGTACCTGGTTCTGCCATATGGCATAGCCAGCACCCCTTCCGAGTTTTTAGGTAGAGCCGCTGTCACTTTCATCAACAAAATCCTGATCTACTCGGCTTCCCTTGCCCAGCACTCGCATGACGTACAGCACGTAATTAGCATTCTCCTGTGCAATAGTCGATACTGCAAGCTGGAGGAATGCAAATTTCACCTACATCTTTATAGACCTTATAGGCAAGGAAATGAAAAAGAGACAAAGCATAATGAAATCAAGATGGCAAGTAAGTGAGGAAGTAAGAGAGGGTATTAGTACAGTGCAGAAAGAGCTAAAAGGTGAGTTGGCAATACTGAGAGAAGAAGTCTTTAGGAAAAGAAGGAAAAAAGAATGAGCATTGTTCAGGGATTCTATAGAACGTGTTCAGGGATTCTATAGAACGTGTTCAGGGATTCTATAGAACTTGATTTGGTAAGGAGAAATCTAGGGGGCTAAAGGATGGACAGAGGGACATTTTGATAGTATGTATTCTAAAAGGATGAAGCAAAGGATTTTTTTGACTCAGGCTGCAGGCCTGATTTTTTCTACCAGTGGGTGATACAGAATGGGAAATGGACATCAACCCACCTTAAGTGGCGTGAGGTACAAGCTGTGGTGTATTTTGAAAAGGCATAGTGTGCACCCGACCCTAGTGTGAATGCTAAAGATCCTAAAGCTGATGTCTAGTGTGGAAGAAAGGGATAATCCCTAAAGAGTGAATTTGTATGTATGTGTTATGAATCAACAGCATTTGTTTATTTGTTGTGAGCATTTGATCTATTAATCTTTTTAATGTAGAGGGTAAGGTTTTCTTTAGTTAGATTTGCACAGAGGCTTCCTTCACATCAATGCAAAAGTCAGGGATTTCATTCTTTGCATGTTGTTTGGAGCATAATAGAATGATTTGGCATCAGATCCAGACAGCAAAGAGAGGGTAGGGATGTATATGTGATATGCCTAATGCATTTGGCTCAGTACCACAAAATCTTTTATGGGAGGCATTTGGGTTTTTCAACCCAAATGGGGTTTCCCCATTTTCATTTGACCCTCTTGCTAAGTGGAGGGATAGCATTTTTGCGGGTGGCAAATGTGAGCCACATACACATCAGATTATGGCTACATATCAGCAAAAAGTGAAATGCACCAGCTTTGTAATATGTAGTCCTGGTAGCAGGATTTTGGGCCCCTCTTTGCTCAGATGCAGTTTGCCATCCTGTGCCAAGTATCTGCCAGAAGTGGCCCACATTTGTTTTAGGACATAGGGATCACTTGTAGACCATAGCAAAGATACTCTGGCCCATTTTCACTTTTTGTATTTGATAAACAGATGACATTTTTGTCTTAAGCTAGGCTGACACTATGATTTGTTATAAGACAATTTATTACATGTCAGACCATATGAGATGGTGAATTCTACGCAGAATTAGAATTCACAGAATTCTACTTCCAATTATACCTCCCTTGAGTTTCACATTGCGCAATGGCATCATCTCATCTGTGGCTTGTAAACAAATATTGGGAGCGCTCAAATGTTGTGAGTTTCATCTGTCTTTGGTTGCAGAAGCACTAAATTGGCCACCATAGAGTATGTCACTGTGTGATCTACATTCGCCAGTTTTAAGTGACAACCAAAGACATTCACATGCAATACATGATTTGGTCTACAACAGCAAAATCAGGCTGTGATGGCCTTACAGTGTGAACCTGGCTTTATCCAACAGTTTTAAAAGTAAAAGTAGCACATAGTGGATATGATTAATAGAAATAAGGAATTAACAGACATGTTGCACTAAAAAGTTTGGTGCACTTTTCAGTTGATGCTGTTTCTTGTCCATGGTAACACTAGTAGCACACATATGCTTCAACCATAACTACAGACTGTTACTAACTTTACCAAAGTTCATCAAAAGTGTGAATCTTAGTCTGTTCACATAAATGTAATCACATATTGTCAGTGGGCTTACTCACTTGCTAGCTAAGTTATTGAATGTGTGAACAATAAGCTTTTGGCTTTAGCTCGTTTAGAAGACTGGGATGATATGGGGTTTTATTTAGCTCATGTAATTAAATGAATAGCTACCTCATAACTCTGTTCTTGGAGCAAATAGGAATTTGGCAAGTTACAGGTTATTCTAATCAGCTGATTCTGAATGTTTTAGCAGGAAAAACTGCGGTGGACTCCAAGTTAGCTAGCTACCATGCTTTCTGTACTAGCAATCAATCACCAAAAATGGCTCAACTTAACTTTCATATTCTCTATGAAACAGAACCCCACCCTCCTACTGAGGAATCCAGAAACAACCTGCTTTGCACGAACCACAAGTTTTAACCACTGTGGAATGTTTCTTCAATATAATTAGACAACCTATAGAAAGATACAACTTTGACTATAAGGGCAATGTATGGAATGTAGTTGAAACTAGTATAACAGACCAGTCACCACACCATGTTGTTACATATTGAAGAGTCAAGCTGATGGGTGCGGTGACACTGGGTGAGAAAGATGTGTCCCACCCATGCACTGTCCATGTGCTGGGAAATGCAATTCTCAGCTTCTTTGTATCCCCCGCTAAACATTACAAGGAATACTTTATTCAGAGTGGGCCAACAGAGATGCCTAAGGTAATGCTTCACGATGAAGAGGAAGACCCACGGCCCATTTAATAAAATGATGAACACTGCAAGTGATGTAGATGAATCTGGTCAAGGCAATGATGATATAGATATTCCACATACTGTGTAGGCTGCTCTAGCTGCAGCTGCAACACTCGGAAACATTCAAACCAGTTACCAGCTCAACAGTATTTGGCCTTCCAATCCTTACATTTTTGAGGAGTGTGATTATGTGTTATTAAAATGAACATGAGAGAAAGAAAAGATCCATATGTAAGATACATATGTCCAGATCCAAACCCCCAGAGAGCAAGCTGGAGACAACAGTGGAGAGGAAAAAATCCCTGAGCAGAAACCTCAAGAGGAACCAAAATTCACTGAACGTGGTCCACTCTGGATGTGTTGATTAAGATTGTGTAAGATCTCCAGGACCAGGTTTGGTGCAGGACAACTCAGAGAGGGTGAGGTTTTTTTTTTTTATCAGGCATAGATTAAGCAACAGACTTCATGGTAGTGCACAATGATCCAGGGACAAGTGAGCAGGGACACTTGAACTCCACCTGCACCATACAGTGTTAAAATCATACCCTGTCTCCTCTATGTTTGTTCCCCAATGAATGCAACAGATTTCATCATATGAACAGAAGTGATAGTTTGGATTGTATGTTTGATGACAATATTTACCCAGATCTTGTTCTAGCAGGATCCGGCTCAATTTAAGCACTCGCACACACACACACACCTAACTGATCTATTGTCACCATTAGGCAAAGAATTCACATCTATCCACTTATTATCAAATAAACATACTAATGAGTGAAGTACCTGATTATGTCTCCATGTGTATGGGTGGATTCAGCTAAAACGGGCCACTTCTTGGTAAATGAGACTATCAAATAAGCTATGCATGAGATCTAATTATATTTTATAAATTAGCATGGATCTCTTAAATAGTTATTTGTTACAAAATATAAAAAAACATAATTGTTTTGGAATTACGAGAGTTAGAGTAAGAGCAAGTTCCTTCATGAACTACAACACAATGTTCATGTAAAATGGGCCAGCTGTTTGGTTAAAATGCGCCAATATAAAGAGAGAACAACACAGTAATTTGAGCTGAAATCATTTTAACTTTAGTAGTACACTGACACTTATGAATTTGGTAATATAATATCATTGTAACAGTACTATTTATTGAACAAATGTTTAATTGAGATATTTAACTGATTGTGCTATATGGGCATGTGTTTCTGTGCATTGGTGTCTTTGTGTCTGCTAGGACGGGTGGGGGTCGTGCATGAGTGTCTTTGGGACTGTATAGCTGTGTGTGTGAGTGTCCATCTTTGTGTCTTTTTGTCTTTGTATCTTTGTGGGACTGTGTAGCTGTGTGTGTGAAGGTTCATGCTTGTGTCAAACATTTTGTTAAAAGTCTTTTTAACAAAACACCAAAAAGCTTTAACATTTTCTGTAGCTAGGCATTAACATCTCATCTAGTTGGGTCTGGTTAGGACATGAAACAGTCTGTGGAGCTATAACCATTATCACCACAAATCCTGCACTGACACCAGCACACCCACACCCAGGTCACACACCTTTGGGTCATGCACTCTTTGCCAGGCCATGCTGGGGCATTTGCTCACACTAAAAAGCATACATTTGATGCCTGCCCTCTATCAACCATGTCCTGGTACTTATTAATGGCAATGGTCCTTCTGGCCTAATCTCTTCCATCCTTCCTTTCTCTCCTTTTCCCTTCTCTGCCTGTTTGTGCCACAGCTACTGTCTACAATGCATTTATTTTTTTAAATCACTGGGATTTTATTACTGTGACCCTTTGTTTTACTGCAGTATTCACACTAATGTTCGGTCTATTTTGAACGCTGCTGTATTAGATAGAGCCCTTGGAGCACTGTTGGGGCCTCATTCCTCTCTGCCAACTGGCTGGATCACCTCATCCTTGGTGTTCTGTTACCTCATGTTTTACAAATGAAGTACTGGTTGTACCCTGAAAGTAGCGAATAGTTTATTTTACAGAGTTAACAATCCTGTTTGAGGATGCAGTGGATTATGCTTTCGAAAGAAATAAGATGAAATATGCAGACTTGGTGGCTGAGGTGAGTGAACATGGGTGGCAGGTATATATAAAGCCGGTAGAGATAGGTGCTAGGGGATTTCTTGCTTGTGGAATTTGGTTTTAGAGGTTGTAAGCTAAGGGCAGCTATGAAGGAATTATCTGACGAATATAAAACGGCTAGTTAGTGGCTGTGAATGGGGAAGGCACAGGCTAATTTGGAAAAAGCATCATAAAGATGGAGTGGGTGAAGTTTTTGGTGTCTCAGATACCTCAAGGACTCAGTAGGTGACTGGATTGCTATGTTATGTCACTGTCATGTCTACAACAGTTGATCCAGTTGGAACTGGTGGCACTGACCTTGTGTTAATGGTACCTGACCTTGTGTTAATGGTGCCAGTGGGGCTGGGTATAGCCTCACCGGAGCGGGCAATATGTATCTGCTGTGCTGGACAATGCTTGGTGGCGTAGTGGGTAAAATACATACGCAACTGGCAGGACTAAATAGGCATTAATGGTGCCAGTGGAACTGCATACAGCCTTAGTCGCTGGGGAGGCTAAGATGGATTTTAGGGTTTAGGGAACAATTGGTTGCATGAGGGGTAGTACAGTGGGTAAATGTAGGGAGGTTAATTCAGTGTGTGCTTTTGGTGTAACGTGTCAAACCTATATGGAACTGGTGGTGCTGAGCATGCATTAATGGTGTCAGTGGGGGCTGGAAACAGCCTTAGTCACCAGGGAGGTTTTGTATGTGGCTGGTTTAAAACCGAGGTTGGAATGTGTCTTGGACACCAGACCTCACTGTTGAGCCATCAAGAGGTGTCATGGGCTTAATTCAGCGAAACACCAACAAAGGGAGGGGCCTAACTGAAGACCCCTGTGAACAGCTTGCATGGTTTCTTAGAGGCTTATTATGAGTGAAGTGAGCAAGGTGGGAAAGGGTATGAAACTCTAATGGTTTGGTACAGAATATTTGATATCTTATAGTGTATATAACTAAATGCATTAGTTCGTTATGCATTTTTATGCATATGCATTTTTAATGTAATCTTCTGTTTTAAATGTTTAATATGTTAAAACAGTCTAAATCAATAAGTTGGGTGACTACCCATGAACACATAGATAACAGAGTAATCCATACAATCCCTGTATAACATGCCCCTCCCCCCCACCAAAAAAAAAAAAAAGTAATAACACAATAATAATGTACGATGTAATAATACAAAAAAAACACGCCATTTTCAGCTTGCCCAGTGTCAACAGCCACATGCATTTACTTCAGCTGTGGGCTATGCTCCTTAATCAAGCGTTCAAGCAGTTAGTATGGCTCATCTTTAATGGATGTCACATTATATTAATGTGCAGGTTCCACTTCTGACCCAGCAGCTCAAGGGAAAATCAATCCTCCTCCTGAACTCTAACTCTTCACTGGCAAATGTACCCAGGCTAGTACCTGAGCAAATGGCCCCCAAAGTATTTCTGTCAACGAGAGGGCTCTTATTAATTATTCACTCACACCGTATTCTAAAACCACAGAAATACCTTACAGTATTTAACTAGCCAGTGCCACCACTGACAGAGTATAAATCAGATTTTTATGGCTTATTTTTCCTCCTAAAGAAAATATCGACTGCATTATATTGTCCTGTGTTACCATATTAGGAAAAAATAGGCCTATATGGCCCTTTACATTGTAATTTAGTTTGAAAGGGTTTTTTATGAAAAGCCTATATACAAAATAAATGTTGCTCTTTATTCTAGGTATACAGATGTTTGTTAATGTATAGCCTTGAACTTAAATGAGCTAGCTACTTTTTCCCCCAAAATGGAACAGTATAAAATTCAAAGCCCCGTTTGCCCTTCCAACTACAGTGGAGAACAGAGATGGTTCTACCTTCAGTACCCTTGCTCTTTCCCTTCACTACTCAGTTGAGTAAAATCTTCTCTACCCTTCCGAGAAGAGGGGTGAGGGGAGGTGGGAGTGAATCTAAACGGTCACGTGGGATTCTCTGCTAAGTATGTAGTGACGTTGGAGGGTATCAGTCAGTGGAGCCGCGGCGGACTGGAAAGCATTTCAGTAGTCGCCCCTCCGCCCCCAAACGCGAACACGCGCTTCCGCCGCCACACTCTCACACAGACGAGAAGGAAAGAACAGAAGCGTTCCTGTCTTACCACCGTGCAGTTCGATCATGTTGGATCATGTTTCGATGCGGAGGGCGCAAAACCAGGCATAGGCGTTTTGCTGTTTTTTGACTGGCATTGTAGCGCCAGGAACTAGCCGCCGCCACCATCTCTTCAACTGCTGCTGCTGCTGCTGCTGCTAAACGCTGCTTCGCCTCAGTAGGGTTTGCCTCCAGTTGATTGCAGATAACGGCCTCAGATAAGATTACACGTAGAAGTTTTAGTTGTTAATTTTTTTACACCTCTGCTCTCCCAAGAAACTCAGTCATGGGAATACCGTGATAAGAAAAAGTGAAAAGTGAGAGACGGAGTAGCGCTATCGCGCCACCGACAAGAATCCAACGAAGACAAGGGGGATAAACCCGAAATGAACAAACCCCAGCCCACGGCGGCCACAAAAACTACGAAAGGACAGTGACAGGTGGAATGGAGACTCTGTGCCAAGAATGCAATATGGAAAACAAAGAAATGAGCGTGAGTGTTTGCGCCGCGAGGGGGTTAAGGAGGGGTAGGTTTATCCTTTATTTTGGAGGTTTCAGAGGTAGTGATGGCGTTCGGCAGACGGCACCAACATGTATGCTTTCGGTCTGCCTCCCACAAATCGTGGTATGTCTCTCCAGTTTTGCAGTATTCTTGTCTTTTGTGCTATCTGTTTGTGAGACAGTTTAACAGATTTAATCACCGTCTTCTTCTGCGTGACTAAAGCGCAGAGGTTCAAAGGCTGCGGAAGAACTAGCTAGGTTAACGGTCTGTGGTTGAGTTTATTTGTTCTAGCCTAGCTTGGTTAGTTAAGTAGCCAACTAGCAACTGAAAGGATTGAATGTAGTAACCGTGTTGTGTTTAATTCTAGTTATGATAGCTGACTAGCTACTAAAGCGACTTTCAATCGTCAAGTTTTGTAGACTCTTGTGTGATGCGTTTAGAACAGATTACGTGAAACCAGAGCTTGGGCTGCAATTTATGTACAGAAACCGGGTTTAAAATGAATTTACACGCTTATTAATAACAACAATAATAAATGTGTAACTATTTAGGACTCAATTTCAGCTTTAGTGTGCTCTAAAGGGCATTATGCAGGTGGGGATGTGTTAAACTATGAAGAGCTAGAAGGACTCCGACGACTTGTCCCAGATGTGGTTAATCAACACGGGCGTCTAGAAACAAGTCAGCTATTCAGCGATTACGGGCAGACTCTCCAACTCCGTCCCCGCCCAACACGTTCTGGCCCCTGCTGTTTTCATTGTAGACCACAGGCCATAGGGTGCACAGATAAGGGTCTGCTGACTCCCCTTGTACTGAACAGTTATCTAAAATTAGCTCCCGCATCCAGCTGCTTCAACTATTAAAATTTGGGTAGCAAATCAACAATTCAGCAGAAAACGTTGTGTATTATATACATTACAATTAAGCACCAGGGTTAACAGATTATTCATTAAAGACATCTCAAACGTGGCATTATGTGTCAGAACTAATCAAACTAGTAGTATAATGGCAGATTAAAAACTAAGAACACATATGAATAATACATAAAACATTATTTGAAGATTGCTATATATATATAATAAGTATGTATGTGCGTATATATA